>JACJUY010000365.1:196613-235113 GCA_014220935.1 Platorchestia sp. MABIK
TCAGGTTGTTACCACCGTCACTAGACGGGCGCTGGCGTTAGATTGTTGCCACCGTCACTAGACTGGTGCTGGCGTCAGGTTGTTGCCACCGTCACTAGACTGGTACTGGCGTCAGGTTGTTGCCACCGTCACTAGACTGGTACTGGCGTTAGATTGTTGCCACCGTCACTAGACTGGTGCTGGCGTCAGGTTGTCAGGAAGGAATTACCATTCAGCCTTAAACTTCAAAAATAGAAAAAATGTGGCACAAATTCGAAAAGAAAAAAATAGATGAGCATTTTTGTTGAGTGTGTTACGTGTGTTACGAGGGACAGAGAAGGGTTAATGCAGCGTTCAGAGAGAGAATAGAAAAACATATTTTTATCTGCCATATATTTCCAAAATATTACCAAAAGAACGACGTGAAGAAATATTTTTGCTTACGTGATTGGTTAATTCAACTTTTCAAGAAATCAGAGTCCTACAACAGAAATACAACCGCCTTCGCTTCACTAGTATTTTTCTTTCGAGCAAAAAGAAGACGATGAAAAACAACTTATTTTCCACTTTGAAATGATCAAGTAGTGATTACAGCACTGTACCTCACCGCGGTGACCCTTGCCAGACACCCTTAGTGTCTGGGGCCTCAGAAGACGCTCCGAGCCTCACAGCGAGGATGGCGCAAAAGAACGCAACAGAGCGGGCGCTGCTCCGTGAGTTGCCATGAAAGCATAAAACAGTGACGACCAGCCGCAGTATTGAGACTATTAGGCTCCAAAATCTCACCAAGGACGCACAAAAGAAGGCTTCGAGTGACATAAAAGACGCCATTGGCCGACGTAACGACGCGACTGCCTCTCAAGGCTGCGGTGCACCACAACAACGATGTGCTACGCATGTCGTAATCACCCTGCAGGAGACGCCGCTCGTTTGTGTCGGTAAGGCGCCATTGTTTGCTGTTAAATCTGGCAATTAAAGGGCAAAAACTCTCCCGGTTGCGGACTCAACTTCAGTGGCAGGTGACCCAAAGCAAGATAGTACTGAACAAAAGAGATGTTAGTTTTTGCTCCTGTTTAGTGCCTTCCCATGAGAAAACTCTTACAAGGACAAAGATTTGTAGCCAGTGCACTGGTTTTATTATATCTGCTCTGCAAAACAAAAGGGAATTTGTGTAGCACTAACACGCATGACGTACAAGCATCCCACTCCTGTAAGCTTACGTGGGGAAGGCGGAGATCGAGGAAGGGGGAGAAGGAAGGGAAGGAAGGAAGGGAGTAGCAAATTGACATTTACTCCACGGTCACAGACAATTACTCTTGGGATTACTAGCGTAAAATTTTAAAATATTAGGATAGTTAGCAACATTTAAGGTAATCAGTGGCAATCACAAAACCAAACTTTAAGATATAAAAATCATTCAACTACAATTTGCTATCGATTTACATTTATTGTATGCCACATGATTCGTCAAACTATTTATGTAGTTTTACCTAACTGAAAAAAATTTTTAACACTTAAATCTGCTCGCTGACGAGTCGAAGTTTAAATTGGTCCACGGAGTATATGCTTTTTATACCGGAGAGATATTTGCCACTCAACGAGCCTTTCGAATGAATTGCCCTTGTTTGCGCAAATTCGCATTCATTTTGGGATGATAACTTTTTTCCTAAAATTATTTCTCACGCTGCATTGAAGTTTCAGCAGATTAGGTGTTAAACCCTGAATTTTGTGCACAAATGAAGCAGAAGAACAACAAACCTAAACGGAAGTGAAGCATCTCATTATTATTAATTGAAGGTATTTCATTGCATAGTTTGTCATCTGATAACTACGAACTATTTATCGCTATTTATCATACTTCTCATACCAAACATGCCTACGAAATATATAAATGACACAGTTTCGAATACAAGTACTGTCAAACAAGAAATAAGGCAGAAAATAGTTAGAAATAACTCGAGTCCTTGCAGTAGAATGCACAAATAGTTAGAAATAACTCGAGTCCTTGCAGTAGAATGCACAAATAGTTAGAAATAACTCGGGTCCTTGCAGTTGAATTAGTGAATCCGAAACTATCAGTTATCATTTAGTTAGTTCATCTATCTATTTTTTTCCTAGCACATCTTCACTCTCAATGATGAGTCTCATCCAGTTTTATTGCGGACACACTTAGGTTCTTCCTCCACTCCACAATTTCCCATAGCACATCTTCACTCTAGGGGAATGAATTAATCCAGTTTTATAGAAATTACTTTGCATTGATATTTTTCGGAACCCATTGTGCCTAGTAAGAAAGCTTGCACATTCTTCGCAAAGGGCGCGCTGGTCTATCTGCTCCTGCCCGCAAGTCCAGTTTCCGGCACCTGAGATGCGAGCGCCAGCTCAGCCAGCAGCATGTGACTCACCCCAGCCTTTGTGACGGCACAGTAAGCGAGGAGGCGTTTCAGTCTTTACGACCAGACACTAAAGAATTATCTCGTCGTTGCTCTAAAAGAATTGCTCGGCGTCAGAAGACACGAGCGCGATAGCGTGAGTACTGTTCCTCCTACGCACGCCACCTTTTTGGGGCTCATCCTTGGATCAGTGCATCCAAAGCCGCTTCTCCCCACCGCCTCTGGTTCAGATTTCTCCTCCCCATCTTCCATTTAGCTACACAGCCAAAACTACTTTCCTAATTTGGGGGAGTCGCTACACGACGCTACAGCACAACACAATTGTGTCTAAGCTAGATGTGAACGTGGGACTACACTCAAAGCCTCAAAAACAAGATTAACAAATTTGTAATGCTAAAAATTGCAGGCAGTCAACTGTTTGAAATTTATGTACGTGTTATGGGTAGTTTTACAGTCGTATACATATATAACAATAATAAATCAAACCTCAAAAAAGAATAACCCACTCGACTGAAGACAAAAGTTTAGCCACATCATCAACTTCTGAATATATTGACATCACTTAACAACCAGCATCTATAAACTAGTTTACCAAACACAACACATTTTCGAGCGTATATGTAATATGCATAAATTCTGACTTTCATTTCATTTCTGACTCATTTTTATCAGTATATAAGGTTTCTTACGAATGACAAAATTCATTCTGAGTTCTCACTAATCGAGACGCAGCTTGGAAATTGTTCGGCAATTGCTCAAGAGCGGAGCGTCAGGTCATAGAGCAACTTCGTGTAGTGAAACGATTTTAGAACCATGCAAATCAAATTCGTTCCTGACAACAAAGCATAGTGCTTTTTAATGAGCAGTCTGTGCTAAAAAAGACTACGTTGCAAAGCAACAACTTCATTGGCGCAAGAAATCGAATTGTGCAGCAGCGAGCTGGTCCACGTGCGCTAATTTGGTCATCTCAGCAAGACCAGAAGCACAAGAAGAGAGCTGGCGCCGCAGGTGGTGCGGTCACTGAGCCAGCTGTGTGTTGCTAGCGTATACCATCTTGGGTAGGCGGTGTGTTAAAAGTGAGTCTAGCGAGCATGGGTAATGTATACAATCAGAGCAGACGGTACTAGAGGATCGAACCAGTTGTGCATCCTGCCGCAGCAGCGCACCTTTGAAGCTGCGTGAAGAGCAAGCCAGGTGCAGCAGCTTACCACCTTAGGAGGTGTGTGAAGAGCAAGACAGGTGCGCATGTTGCAGCAGCGCACCACCTTGGGTGGTGCGTGAAGAACGAGCCAGGTGCGTGTGCTGCAGGTATGCACCATTTTGGGGAAGCACACTTGGGGAGCCCAGTTAGAGTGGCCACTTAGGGAATCATCTCCACAAAACTTGCCACTGCAAACACAAGCTCGTCAGCTCCATAAATTGAAAAGCATAATAAGGAGATCAGGAGCCCACGCGTGCTCGCTTCAGCAATCGGAGACTTCGCTGTTCGCTCCTTAAAAAATCTTCTCGGGGACGAATGCGGAACTCTAATCAAGTTAATAGGAACTAGCGCATTTTAATCACAATTTCGATGAATTTATAAAGTCAGGAGATGTTCGTACAATCAATGGTCACATCTGGCATCTCTCAACCATTTAAACGATACAGGCAATAATAAATCATTGGAAATGCAAGCAAAAATATTAAAGAGGTGACTTTTTATACGTGTTGAGGCCAGGCAGACGAGATTTGGGCGGTTTATCGCAAGCCACGGCCCACTTAGCTGCCTGCATGCAGAGATTGACACTTTAGGAACACCAACAGTGCTCGGGAACGTGTCGCGCCTCCATAAAAACGCTGCTCTTTCAAGCGGGACAAGGCTTTGTCCGTGATAGCTCTTGAGCGGCGCTAGGGCGCCACAAGGGAACGTGAGCGCATGCGCCAACAGACGAAGCGTGCGCCGCATGGACAATGTGTTCGTGTTCTTTTGTAACAGCGACACGTCGCCTGCACACATTTTCTGCACACGCTTCTTTCAGATCATTTAAAGGCATTGTTGATCCTCGTCATTCTGGACATTTAATTTTCAGCGCATAGCTAAAATTTTCAGGAGTAGTCCTATTATAAAAAAGTGTGAATACACCACAAGTTCTGAAGTGCAGACAGCTATGAATTTTCGGAAATAGCTATCAAATCTGTGAGGGTTTGGAAAAAATAATCACAAGCAGTGAATCATTGATAAATAAATTCTTTTGGTTATCTACACATATAAGGAAAATCGCAGCATCAGCTGATTTCGATTAAAATTGTTAACGATTAACATGGGTTTATGTTGCAAAAAACACAGCATACAAAAACTACTATTAAACAACTATTAAACGATAAATGGTGTGACGTACATATAATCCAGTACCACATAGAGTTGGTGTTTTGTCACATAGCAACAGGTGGCTCACAACAGTATTCTCAAGAGCAAGCTGGTGATAAGCGAACAGCGATTGGAAAAAAGCAGTCGACGCTCGCAGTGTGACGTGAACCAACTGGTCACTCGGAACAGCAACACTACACAGCAGCGCGGCGTCTCACAGGGACTAATAATTAGGGAAAGCAGCCCTGTACAGGGGCGGACAAAATAATGTAAACAACTAACATTTTGGTATCATAATCTTTGAACATGTTACAAAAAATTAAAACTTGACAAATTTTATTATTTTTTGTTTACTATTTTTGTCATTTGATATGGTTATTTAAAATGGCTGTCTTTTACAGATATTCAAAAAACGTTAGTTATAATTTATAGAAATGGTAGATTTCTCTGACTTTCAAAGAGACAAAATTGTTGGTGCTCGTATGGCAGGCGCATAGTGCAACAGAAACTGCCCGAATGCTTGACGTTTCAAGACGTACTGTCTTAAACGTAATGACTGCCTTTGAAAGAGAAAGAAAAACGTTCTCAGCAAAGCACAGGTCTGGCCGAAAGTCGAAGTTGTCTGAGAGAGACCGTCGGACTCTAAATCGAACTGTTTAAAGAGGGTCGCAAGACCACGGCTCTGAATTAAAATCACTTCAGACCTCAATGAACACCTACAAAACCAAGTTTCCACAAAAACTGTTCGTCAGGATCGAGCTGCAAAAATCTGAATTCTACGGAAAAGCTGGAATTAGAAAACCTCTGCTCTCAGAGACAAATGCTTTGAAACTTTAATAGTGGTGTAGAAACCACCAGAATTGGTCTGTCGAGCAGTGGAAAAATGTGATTTTCTCTGACAAATCATAGATTTCCTTATTTCCGACCTCTGGCCGAGTCTAAGTACGTTTGGAAACAGTCGAAAAGCCTTTAATCCAGCTTGCTTCTCCCAACTGTAAAACATGGCGAGGTTCTGTGATGATCTGGGGTGCTATTTCTTGGAAATCCTCCGGGCCAATGATTTCGCTTTATAGAAGAATTAACTACCGAGACTATTTAGGTCTTTTGGGAGACCAAGTTCATCCTATGTTTCAAGCACTGTTTCCAGAGGGGAACGCCATCTTTTAAGATGATAATGCCTCAATCCATACAGCTAGAATAGTTAAGGAATGGCCCGAGGAACATTCTAATGAAGTTAAGCATTTCTTCTGGTCACCACAATTCCCAGACCTCAACATTATTGAGCATTTATGGTCGGTTTTAGAGATTCAAGTAGGAAGTCGATTTCCCCCGCCATCGTCTTAAAAAACTGGAGGGTGTTTTAACTGAAGAATGGGCAAAATTCCTGATTCACAATTTATATTTGATACACAATTTGTATTAATCAATACCTCGGAGAATTAAGACTGTAATTGCCACAAAATTGTGGACCTACACTGTATTAAAATATATTTTGTTGATTTTCCAAGGGTTTTCATTACTTTGTCCAACCCCTGTAGTTCTAGCGTCAACGGGGCTCCTTGCTCTCCAAAAAACTGAAATTCTCCACAGTTTCCTTCCTGAAGTACACGGGCAGCTGCGCAGACATGCCAAAGGGTGTACTGTGTCGGATAGTGAACGCTTGTCAACTCCGACGGGAGACGAAATATGTCCAAATGTTTGTTACTGCGAGTCTCCACATTACCTCAGTAAGCTCTACACACCTCCACAATACCGGTCATATGAACCTAGATACGATCGCAACACAGCACCCCTCACACCGCAGTCGTTACTAACCACGTGACGCAGTACAGCATTTAATATTTTAGAATATAGTATTTGTCAATGAATATTTTAAAAACAAAGTGACCGAGATCTTCCACATGGGATGCCCTTTAACTTCAATGTAAATTACTGATTTTACAAACAATTAAAGGATGTGTTTTAATTGTGAATATTTTCGAAACTGGTTTGATTTCAGGTTTCCCTGTTCGCGATTTTTGCATCTCAAATGCGCCAGCAATCTTTGATTTTATAAAATAGAATAAAATATTCAGTTACATGAATTTTTTTTTAAATTTTGAAAACTATTTTAGCCTGATGGTACTCAATTAACAAGTAATTAATTACGAAGCAAAAACATTAGTATTTGTTGATAGCATTATGATGCTGGCAAATTGGCGAAAATGCTTATTTCATTGTTCTATTCGTGCTGTACAATGTTTTCAAAGGATTTATACGTACATAGAAATCCTTTTACATTTTGCATTCAATATAATTGTTTCTTCCAGCAATACTAAGGTGAGAAATTTGATAAAAAAAATTTGGAGTAAACCATGGTCCTCCTGGTTGGTGTTGCCCGTTTTTGTCCCCAGTTTTTTGTTTATTTGTACAAACGAAAAGTTTCTAATTCCTAAGTAGTCGACAGTTTTGCTTTGCATGCTCGATCATTTATTCTCACTCACACTTCAACATCATCGATTACTATGAAATAATCGTGAAGCTCGTGTGTCAATGTCATGGAGATAGTGTTCTTCAAGTCGTTTTTGGAATTTATGTTTCACCGTCTTTTTCATGTCGCCTAATTTACGAGTCGCTTTAAATTTAGGGTAAAAACACAATGCGAACACGTTTTCTTGTTTTCTTTCAATGTCTTTAAACTACTGACATGGCTGTTAGGAACCCTATTCATGTGTTGTTTTACTGGGGATTTTATTTATCAACTTTTTTCGTAGTGCTGCAGTACTTATCACGAAGTAGCAGTATCTCATAAAACCTGGCGGTATCTCTCACAGCGCTGCAGCACCAAGCACCAAAAATAACGCTGCAGCATTCCAAATAATGGGATAGTACTCAGAAAAAAATGAGGCAGAACTCATGAACAACGCTGAAGATACTTCAAATAACGGAGTAATCGTCTCAAATAACGAAGCAGCACCCAGAGCAACGCGGCAGTCTCCTAAATAATACAGCAGCATCTCAAATAACGCAGTAATGTCTCAAATAAGGCCGCAACAGCACCCAAAAAAACGCGGGAGCACTTCAGTTAAAGATGATGCATCTGAAATAACTTAATAGAATTCAAAGTAACGCAGCAGCACTCCAAATAACGCGGTGACACCCCAATTACGCGGCCGCATCCCCAATAACGCGGTGGCATCCCCAAGAACGCGGTGGCATCCCAGGTAACGCGGTAGCACCCCAAATAACGTGGCCCTACCCCAAATCCCACGGCAGCACCCCAAACACAGCAGCACGCAGCCCGCACGGCGCATCACACACAGCGGACGTGGCAAGTAACGTGAGCGTGAGGCCGGTGCAGGAGCGTCACAGCGGACGCGGCGCAGCTAAACAAGGATCACTCCGGTTAGGCCTACACGCTTGATGGAGGGAGGACGGCAACAGGAGCCAGGCCCTCAGATCTCCTCAACTGGTGCACGTCAAAACAAACCTTCGGGGATCATCATATCGCCGGCTGCGAAGCTGCGCAGACACCGAGATTGGAAGTAAAAAAAGGCTCTGGCTACCATGAGACGCAAAATTTTATTCAGAAATGCTACGTTTCTAAGACTTTTTAAAACTAGAGTTGAGAATAATTTATGGCACACTCTAATTAATGGTATATAGCTTTTAGTGAGCACGAAGTTCATGAACGTTCGACGGTTAAATGCATAGGCAATGATTAAGCACCCGGAATGTAGTAGAGCAACAAGAAAAATACGAGAAAAAAATTCACTATTCCAACTCAGTGCGAGCTAGAAAATCCTCATTGAAATGTCTCCAAATATTTTTCTCAGATAAATATCATCCATTCGCCAAACATCACATCTCTCTTCTACAACATAGAGTTCAGTTTTTTCGTACAGCTCAAAAGTCGCTGACTGGCATCTGGAAAAGGAAATTCAGAGAACTGATGAATCAAGTGCGTGTCGCAGTGTAGAACGTCTAATTTATTCTAGATTGCCAGTAATCAAAAATTCATTGAAGAGATCGTACACTGTGCAATAATGCAGCATTGAGAACTGTGCGCAGTGCCAACCGAGAACATTTCTACTTGTTATAAATAATCCTCACAAGGAATGACTTTTTTCCGATGCGGCGAATGCTTGGTGAAAATCAAACTGAAAAACAAATTTTCTCTCTGAGCACCAACGTCTCGTGCATCTCGACGCATCGTACAACTGAGAAGACGTGTGGTTTCCTTAAATTATTTTTTCAGCCTATAAAATTTGAAAGTGAACCTCTTATGTAATTCGCTGGAAAGCAAAAGAAAGGCGCATTAATTGGTACTGACCTGTAAGCAGCAGACAGCGCAGTATCGTTCTTGTTTGGAAGCCAAAATAATGAAAGTGATCCCTTTCAATCACATGTGTCCCTAATGAACATAAAATAGCATGAACATAATGAACAGAAAATTCTCCCCCAATTCCCATTCCGAATTCCCTTCACTCCCCAACAGTACCGTTCTTCCCAAACAGGAGTAAGGAAGAATCAAATTTCATCAGCGCTAGGATCATTTCTGAATCATCATTGACTGCTTGAATTTTCTTTCTGGCTACATTTTTGTATCTAGTTGAGAACGAAAATAAAGTGCATTTCTTTGTAAGTTAATGAGCTCAAGTTCAACAGTCAATTTAAAAAAACAGTACGAAGGACACAAATGTTGACTGAGGATCAGGTCAAACTAAAATACTATGACTATGGGAAGCGAAGTAGCCAGATAAAACAATCATTATCCCAGCAGTTTCAGAAAACTCTTATATTTTTCTCGGAAAGATATTGCGTAGAGAAGAGAAACATGCATTTTTCTAGTTACTTTTAAGGAAAGTAAACGCACAACGATAACGTTTTGTATGTTATTATAACAAAAATCTCCAATTAACGCGTTAGAGAGGATACTTCTTTTTGAGAGACTTAAACTTCTTGCATTTCAGTTCCTCATTTTTCAACTTCCTTCTTGTTCGCGGATTAAAAACATTCGTATTTTGGCCACCAGATGAAGCAAGTTAGAGCTGAACCCGTACTGCATCAATTAAGCCGGTGCTCAGTGTCCAGCGGACCCATTTGAGAAGCTGGTACTCTTGCGTTTACTTTCTTCAGGCCATGTACTCAAGTGTACTGTGATCTTCAGGTCATGTACTCTAGTGTACTCTGATCTTCAGGTCATGTACTCTATTTTACTCAGATCTTCAGGTCATGTGTTCTAGTGTTCTCTGATCTTTAGGTCATGTACCCTAGTGTACTCTGATCTCCAGGTCATGCGCTCTATTGTACTCAGATTTCGAGGTCCTGTACTCTAGTGTACTGTGAGAGCGTCCTTGCCACCCGGACACTGACCAGAGACGACGCGGGGGCGCCCAGCCCTGACTGCGCATGTTGTACCACACTTCTGCTGCTGCTCTTCAATCTCGGTGCTGTTGTTGCTCTGTGTAGCTGCTGATATATTCCTGTAGCTTCGCTGAGCGCAGCATCGGCTTCTGACAGTGTTGAGGCTTGCGTTGTCACTGTCGCTTCTGCTGTTGTTATTTGTTTTGCTCGAGTGGGTTGTCCTGCAAGCCGCCCTATTGATGCATCTAATACTAGCAGCTCTATTTCAAGTGAGCGCAGGAGTGACAAACGTTACTTGGCGGCGAGTGAAACGCATAGTAAGAGTGCAGCAAAACTGCGAGGATGGATTTTTGAGTTGCAATGGACATACAAGTAATATCAACTAAGTACGTTAAGAATTTGGTTCACCAGATCAAATGGTTTCACTCCAGGCAAAAATTTGGAGAATTATCTCTTGATCAATAATACCATGAAGCAGATCCTCTTTGCCAGGATACCGTGTGCAATTATTAACGCATTTTTACGTCAAAGTTACCAAAAAAGAAACAATATACACTGATGCAGAGTGCGATTTTTGGCGTTTCAGAATATGCGAGTTTCAAAGCTATTCTCCCAAACTTAGCCCTTTGCAGTCCTTGAGGACCATATGGTCTTCTTAAACATTCTTTGGATACGAGTTTATTTTTCGTAGAATTGGCACCCAAACGTGTACTTTGAAGCTCGCTGCGAGGGAATTGAGGAATATCTCATATCTTTACTAGAATGTAAAAGAAAAATCCTTTGGTGAAAGAAAATAATTCGAAATACTGATTGAAATGAGTCACTTGAAGACAAAAAGGAGTGTAAAGTTAGCGTTGCGGGTAAAAATGACATTGCAAATCTTCTCCCTCTCACAATTGCGCAAATGCAGAACTTAGTGAGGTAGTCGTTGCTTCGTTGATGGCTGATCCTAGATTGTAAATTGTAATGTTTGATAGCGATAAAAGTTCGATGATGCAGACAAGCAGTTGAAGGACTGGGAGACGAAGAGCACTAATTGTCGTGTAGACTCAATATTACAAAATTACACTTAATTTGACTTGAAAATGCATTGAATTATATTTAAGTTAGTGCTGACGTATGCCGGACATGAGAAAAATAAACATGGTGTGAATGAAAAACATGCACAAAACCTATAACTGGGACTTAGGGAACGTACACGTGGGCATTAGGCGATAGACACGACGATAGAGAGGCGCATTCGTGTCGAAACGCACTCGAGACCTGATAGTTGGTCAGTCAATATCGGAACCGCCATGAAGAAAATAAAAACAGATTAGTTCTTCAAGACCTTGGGAGGAGCATTAATAGCCTGTAAACTTATATGACATTCACTTTTGATCAATTATGATTCATTCAATCCGCTTCTGTTTAATTTGTATTTATACTAAGCTAGCGAGCACTGCCTTCTTTAATTCTGAACCTATGCAATGTCAGACAGGTGTGAATGACCTTAAAACATATTATGGTGTTGTTAAACGGTTGTGTTCAGGTTGATTTTCTGTACCCATCTTACTCGAGCATACGTTTTAAACGCTCATTTTTGAAAGAATTGGTAACCGAGAGCGCCGGCTAACGAATACGACAGCTTTTGTTATTTAACTCGGCCTCGCCGCCATCTCAGTCATGTAAATGGCCTTCCTGGGTTAATTATATAAAATTGGTTCCATTCACAATCCCATTCTACAATAGTAAAACTCTTAAATTAACAAAAAATGTTCATCCTTGTCTGCGTGTGGATATATATCGCTGAACAGATGGTCTCAAGAAAATGGTACATTTTTATCTTAGACCAAAATGGCTAAGTGAGGTGTCAAGAAAAAAATTTAAATCTTATATTGTGATTATTTAATGCTAATGAAATAAAATGTAGGGATGTTTTTGCTTGTGCGTGCATTTTACGTGAACGGAATCCAAAATAATCATTTATTTCACCTACCTATATTGTTCGTTTTGTGAATGGTGAAGTTATTTTTTATACTGCACACGTCACGTGAATCTTGACACTTTTTAATATGTTTCATGTAAACAAAGGTTTTATTTTGGAAGTTTTAATTTCGAGGGGCAGTCGTCTGCAGAAGAATTCTAAACGTGTTGACAGCTATCATGTATGAGTAAATTATTCTTTACTTTAGAGACATGCGAGTCCCAGGCATTAAGCGCAAAAGAACGGTTCCTCGATTATCGAAAGACATCGATTCAACGTGTGTTACACACATTAATTTAACTAAATACAAAGATATTTTATTCTTGTCTAACTCAAGGTAACAAATGTGATGCAGTTGCGTAGTAAAATGCCATAGCGCGAGTACAATGCATCTTATACATTCCCCCAAGAGTAGAAGCACGTGTATTTATTATCAACGTCGATTACAATTTTTTTAATGCGGAGCGACACGAGCGCTTACAACTTGTGTCAGACACGCCGTGCTGCGAATCAAACTAGAGGTTCGATAGACTTCCTTCGCCGCGGATTGACGAAGCCCGTCATGTATTTTGGCCGAGATATCGCTATCATGGGTTTGATCGACCATGAAGGATTGGAAAGTGTTGAGTAAATGGAAAATAACAGCGATGAGCTATTTCACGGGATTGAACTATAATAAACATTTTTAATTAGTGATCATCAGTAGGCGTAATGTGCGCGGTAACTCAACATGTGGTACGTGTTTAATACTGTCCTGATTTTTTTAAACGCTGGAAATCTCTCAGACCTTGATCTTTTTAAAAATTGTAACATTATGTATTCATATCGTTGCTGCATTACATCATTCTTTGTCTGATTTTATTTCAGTGCAGTCGTCTGAAAAACCGTTAACAAATTTTTCGTGCCAGTTTTGATAAAATTTGAGAATTCATTAAATTTGATACACTCTTGCTGAAGAAAAAATTGTTCAATCATTTAGTAATGATCCCATCATCACGCTTGTTGAATCGCAACTATATATACCATTCCCTATCCTCATTTCTTTCATCATTTGAATAAATTTCCACTCGCTAACTTTACATCAATCTCTTGTCTAGATGTTTTGATCCCCTTAACGCGAGATTAGATTATAGATTACAAGTTAGTTCACGCCCCCCCCTAACCTCAGCAGAGGTGTTTCCGGGAAACAAAAAGACACAATTTAGTGCAGAATTACGGGAGCGAAGAATTTATATGAGCAAACAAGGTACGTACCAAAAAAAACGGTCAAATGGGTACAAAATCAAATGGCAAGGAACCGACATTCGAATGGAAGAAGTTTTATAAAAGAACGTGTGTGAATGACCTTGGTTATAAGTCTGTGCGAAAAAGTTGAAGCAGTGGAAAAAGTATTATTTAGAGGATATTTCCTCGAACCGTCACAACATCTTCCGAAAAATTTTGAAACCCTCCTGAAATAAATTTAATTATGCCATTACAACGATTCTTGTCCACGTCTTGACCACCTGCGTCTATTTCCGTGGAATCCTTTGCAGCTTAAGTGTCACTCCTTATGGTTCTCCATGTCTCTATTTGGAAGAATTTTTCCCTATTATTGCACTGCTCATTTTGATTTCAGTAATTCCCGTAACATGTTGGATGTTTAGAGATAGTAACTTTTAGTGTATTCAAACCGATTAAAGTTGTTTGCTGTTACGAGCAAACGACATCTAACTCCCTTCAGGATAATCAAATCCTAATTCAAGTGTTTAACGTGTTTCGCCCTTAATTTTCTCACGCTTAGCTGAAGACAAAGGGACACTCTCGAGGGTTCAGTTCGACCAGTAGTCACACTGTCACCATCAGAGGCAAAAGTGTTTTTCGTCACCCCATAAGGAGTAGGCTCTATTCGCACCATGGCTCACATGCCTTGACTAAAATTATACATACTCGTATAACTGAATTTTGGAAATAGAACATTAACAAGTTATCTCAGCATTGTAGAGAGAGCAACTCTGCATTGCTTGACTAATCTCGCCATTCACTAAATTTACGTTTGAAATTTATAAGCCCCATTGTTACTTGTACTCGAGTATTCGCCTTCTGCTCATGCATTATTAATGCGCATTTAGATCTTTTATTGAAAAGTAACAGAGAAACATAAATATCTAACCGCCGTAATTACCTCTCTGTTGCACGTAAAATGAATCGCTCTCTTCAATAATTCTTTAGATCTCATGCACAACCCACGCTCATTATTTTTCATTAAATAGAAGCATAAATACATACGTTGAAATCGCAAATCCATGCTAATTTTAAAGAAAATAAATACCACGAGAGGGATTGAAGATAGCTTACCTCAAAATTGAACTGAAAGCCTTGAAATGAACGCCAAAAATGTACCGACGCACGCAGGAGGCTAAATAAGGTACATTTCAAACACGGTGCATGGCGGTTCTTAAGTTTCTTTGGCACTCGTCGTATGACAAACTCAGGATGGGAATCTGGGCTCACGACGTAACAACAGCAGCGACCAGCAGGAAGGGGGCAGAGCGCCTAATTGGCACAAGCGCGTAAACATCGAATGGCAAGAGGGGGCAGCGGTAAACAAGAGGGTCGAAGCGAGGGCAGTCGCGGCGTCTGGCGTGCGCACGCGGCATAAAGAACCGCTCGCACTCACGTCCGTCTTCGCGTTTCTTGCGTAAGCTAAATGTTGTACTCCAGAGTCGGGACTTGTGGAAGGCGTGGGCAGCGTCTCACAAAGCATATCCGCCACCAGCTTCTCACACTTCACGATAAACACACAACACGAGTTGGAGGTCTGGGTAACTAAAGGGCAAGGAGCTTGGTTCCTTTGATGGCGGCAGCGAGAGGCAGAAAAGATTATAATTTTTAATCTGAAAAAAATCAAAGTTGGGCACACAAACGAGATACTCGTTTTGAAGCAAAGCTATATTTCATTGATATGCAAGTCCTTTAAACATATGCACGATAGTTCTGAACCCCTGAAATGTTATCATTAGTCGCATGTAATTCAAGTCAAAGCTGAAATATCGGGACGAAAAATATTTCCAAGAGGTGACGAACCTGAACTCAAACGAGAGCTTTTGCTTTCATATGCTTTTGTTCTGCCATCTATTAGGTATTCTGCTGAGTACAGAGTGAGCAGCTTTTAATGTGCACTCATTAGTCAGCAGCAAGTAGCAGATTCTATAAAATTCACACACAATGCAAAATAAGGTTTCCGCCCTCTAGTTTTATTCAGTAGATAATTTCAAGCAAAAGTCTTCATCTGCATCTCTCACGTATGAGCTTACAATTGAATCGAATTTATCGTTCGCCCAGACCCACGAGGAGGCGCCTGCCTGTGTTAGCACACACACAGCAGGCACTCGGAGCTGTAATTGTCCTAAACTGAGACTTCAATGGAGTCTAAAGAGTGGAGCCATTAGGAGGCCGCCTAATGGTGGCCGTCGATGGTGACGGATGACGAGCGAGATGCCTGACCGCGCAGGAGCGGCCCGCCCTCACAGCGAGGGCTCCAATAGAGATCTCCAGCGAGACGAGGTCATATTTCACTTCACCACACCAGCGAATTTCTTGCTCATCTTTTTGACGAACAGCGCCAGTCCTCGCACTTTTCTCTTTTGAGCAAACTTTCCCATGATTTGCTGCTCTCTTGGTGCAGGGGGACTCTGTGTACCGAAATTAGGCCAAAAATGTCATCCTCTCAATGAAAGCTACGAATTTCGCTCCGGGGCTAACTCACCACAAATTGTCTCATTTGAGACTCTAGTGATAGGTACGCTGGCCTCTCTCTTACCTCTGAATTGCACAGCATGTTGCTCAAATGTTTTACTTAACCAGTTCTGGTATTCCATGTATTTCTCTATGGACAGAACCCTAAGCTTTAGTTCGGAGCATCGAGTGCACACTGAGTGAAATTTTGGCAAAACTTAAGTTGTTGGGTACAGAAGGCTGATATATTTCATTAGAACGTACCAGAGTTTACAAAAATAACAGTCTGCTGAGATAAGTTAAGACTCCAATAAACTGGCCACACAGACACAACCAACGTGTCATGGACCATCAGGTCCTCGACGGTCGCCGTCTCCAGGCTGAACTTACTTCGATCTTGTATTCTTGAACGATTTGGAACGAAAAAAATTGCACTAACACAATGGAAAGCAGTGCAAAAGGCGAGTAATATTTTTTACATTTTTCAAGTAAATTTATTTGAGTGATGAAACAGTTCGGACACGTTACATGGCATTTACTATTGCTTGAAGGAAGGTAATATTTTCAAAAAACCGTTGAAGCTTCTCGCACCTTTCCGTAGAAAGTTTTTGCGTCGAAGAGAAAAGCAGCGGTGCGTATCATTAAAAGATTTGACGTCCATGTGAGATGCGTCCAGAAAATTTTTCCTGTCACAGAACTTGGAAGCAATGCATGACCCCTGAACGACCTCCTCTGCCTTGCAACTCAAAGAGCGGGTTGGGAGACGGTATTAGGGTTAGAGAGGCCTTTAAGATTTCAGCGATGAAAGGGCTTTTGTATTTTATTAGTGATGCAAAAACTGTGATCGATCTGCACAGCTGTACGTCGAACTTAGGTAAATGACTTTTTTTTCAACTCTTTCGATGCTGTTCGTTGTGTGGAGTATTTTACGGGCAGCAGTCACTCGAAACATACGAGCGATAAATCATTAGTGGGAAATTTTTCTTGTTGAATTAGCTCCCAATTTAATCCAACATTCATGTTCAGTGTTGGTTCAAAAGCCCACTATTTCACACTGCTGAACAACTGGAACTTTCTCTCAGCTTGAAATAAAGCATAAATTTTTATAATACAGGAAATTATCCCATAGGTTAAATCGGCGTTTCGGATTGATTCCAGAGCCTGAGATCTCATGATGGGTTAAAATTAAAGCACTCGAATCTAAAGTCCTGAAACAGTCTTTCCACTTTTTTTTGTTCACAATTCTTCATGCGTCAAGCTCAACAATTGCAACTTAAACCAAAATGAATATTTGTGCTAAATGCAATCATTGTGTAAGTATAAAGCCAAGATAATGAGCGGCTCGAGACCAGCCTCAACGATCGTCAGTTCTGATAAGTTTAGGAGCAGTGAACTGTCGCACTAGGAATCCCAGCGTCCATCAGACAGCACATGAGACAAACTGTTTCATGCCTCATAGGTTTCAACACCGTGGCCTGTTCGGGGGGGACTTTCTCTACCTCCGATGGTAATTTCATTTCCTTCCCGCACTCTTTTTTTGGCTGAGTTTACCAGCACTTTCGAAATCGACCGCAATGAGACACCATCTACGCAAGGCTGCGACTGTCACTGGTGGTGTCGTTCCTTCTCCATGGCGCGATGCCCTCCTGTCAATATTTGCCGGTCACAGCTCGTATGACAGACGAGGTTCCTGTCAATATTTGGCAGCGGCAGTTCGACCGGCGGTCGAGGTTCCAGTCAATATTTGAACGACCTTCGGTGTCGGAACCCTCACAGTCCACACCTCGTCACCGTAACGAGGGAAGTCGCAGCACAATGCAGACGTTCGACCTGGCGAATCCAAGACTGGCGTCAACGTTGGTCGCACCAGCGCTGCCAGAGCTGCGGCAGAACAGCCAAGTGAGCGTAGTGGACGTGACGGAGTGCGTCGTGAAGCAGACATTACAGCTGCAGTGCGGCACACGGAGACGCATTGTGGCACACACGAGCAGCGCATTGCGGCCCATACAAGGAGCGGTTTGTGACTCACACGAGAAACTCATTCCGACACACACGAGAGGTGCCATGTGACACACGAGGATCACATACCGGCCCACGAAGGGCACATTACGGCACACGTGAGGAGCGCATTTCGGCGCACGAGGGACGCAGTGAGACACACAGCAGGCACAGCGCGGCACCACGCTTCGATGCGCCTCGCTCGAGTCGCGTTACGACTGGAGCAGCTGAAGCGAGCAATGCGACGTCGTGTTTAGTCTTCGGTATTGTATTTTAAATTTGTTGTTCTCGTTCGCTCGCACCCAACATACACTCAAAAAACTCTCATTATTGCTGAAGCAGAAAACTGTCAGGAAAGTTTTCCCCATCGCTCGAAAAAAAATTGTTTCTCCTCGATATGAGTGATATAACAGAACTTACTGTCGGGGGTTTGAAGCTGCGAGATTAGTTTTCATTAAATGACACACGTGCGGGTAGCTCAGGGGCAGATGTTTAAGACAACTCTCACTCAAATGAAAGTAATCGCTCACGAAAATTCATCGTTGAAGAAATACCAGAGAGGTTGTTCGTCTGAATAAGGGTGAGATTAGAACAGGAGATCAAGCACAGATCGCACATTTGGAAGCGGGAAAAAATTCTCAGTACGTTTAAGATTACGTTATGAAACATTTTGTGAATCATTTCAGTGAGGCTAGCGTTCATGACATCGCTTTCATACACACACTTAGAAGGGAAAACCAATGGCTAAAACGAATCTCCTGCTATCTATTTCTGTACCAAGATATACTCGGCAAAAATATAACTCTGAACTGAAAGATTTTGGGGATGATCTAGACCAGCTGATGAATCTGCCGGCATGCTCGTTCTTGATAACCCATATTTTTAAGGGATGTCGTTCTCATTTGACTTCAGTTTCATGAAGTTTGTTGCGTGCGTGTTTTCTGGGTAGCGAAATATCCCGAATGTTCTTAAAATTGAAACACTACGCGTTGCTGCGAAGTAATTTTGTCATTTCGATGAAAATGAAACTCCAATTTCTCGCGGGTCGAAATTTTTTATCGCTGCCTCCGATGGCAGCGATACACGTGCACAGCCTCTACACGTGCAATCTTACACGTGCACAGCCTCTACTGACGCGAGGGAGAGGACACTGCAGGCTTCAGTTGTACAGACTCCTTCGAGATCACCTTAGGTACTGCACCGCAAGAGGCAGCAGCCTCAACTTGCCCTGAACAAACCATCTCAGGTCCAACAGAGGTGCAGCAGGTAGCAGCTGACGGTGCCTGCACTTCTCACGTTTGTTCGTCGGAGCAAAGAGGAAAGATTGACGTGACCAGACTTTTACGGCTACACAATTCAAACGAATAAGAATCATTCGCACTCCAGTATCCAACACGGGCTTGTGTGTCTGAGTTAATCCACCTACAAAACGCTGCTTGAAAGTCTACACAACTAATGCCTCTCAGATCAATGTCGTCAACTCACGAAATGAGCGCCAAACATTAGGTATCGTCTTTAAGTCATTAATAGTGCAATTATAACGAGCTAAGCTAAAAACATTTACGAGGTCATTGCGTTACAACCCAATATTGATGCATATTAGCAAAGAGCTGTGCAATCCTAATACAACAGCTAGGAGTACAAATAACAATAAATTATACATAAAGCCGTAGAATCCAAAAAAAAACCAAAACCCTCAGCGGCCACCGCTACACTAACACGAGACGAAGCTACAGTTTACATACAGCATTCACCTCACAGTCGGCGGTGCGAAGTGGGTGTCGATGCCGCCGGACTTCCGCTGCCGTTCCTTAGATCACCAGTAAAAACTTGCGGCCCAATAAGAGTTCAAAGATACTATTCAAAGCCGTGTTTTTACGCGTACCGAGTGATGTCTGTTTCTTGAGGCACTTACTAGCGGGATCTGGGAATTTATTGTTTGGAGGAACTTCGGTAGATTTTACACGGCAATAAGATAACGCATTGAATAAATATTTTCAATAGTTGCTGGCAGAAGAGAGCAGGAACTTGAAACGTTTCATAGGAGTTTCATCATGAAATGTAGAGCTCATGAAGAAATATTAGCCGAGAAACAAAACAAACATTCACAAGATCGGTCACCGGCAAGAGCTCGAGGAAGCGAGCGCTCAGCGCAGGAAACAGAAGTTTGGCGGCCAGACAACGAGTTTTTTTATCTGTTTTTCTGCACATAATTGAGATTAATGAGCAGGAGGAAGGGGTGCTCTCACAACCTCTTAGATGAGGAGCGTCAAAAGGCGCGATTCGCTGTGTAGAGCGACGGCTGCAACAATGCTGACCGCAAAAATTCAACAACCGACGTCAAACGAAACAGAGGGCTCCGTCTCCCAAAATAGGGTGATTTCAGCAACACCGATCAGCAGTGCTTTGAATTATATTACAGGCACCAAATGATTTGAACAAATCTAAGTAGAGCCTTAAGTGACAGCTTGTAAATATCACAGTGAGGTAAAGCAAATTTCGAGTCATGACAGAAAAATGATAAAATCACAATTCTCAACAAGGGACTAGAGCAGGATTTTCTAGTCAGGCATTTTCTGTGAGTCAGTTTGGGCACGACAATTCGTTCATGAATTACCGATGAAGGCTTGCGTGCGTTGTTGTATCACTCTTTGCATGTCACGGGCAAAGGATGCAGGAAGAGGTAGCGAGTGGTGGAGCGAGTGGCCGCCACCGCAAGAAGTGCAGACAACAAAACGTACCTGCGCGCTAAAGACCTGCCTTTTTTGCTTAAGTGAACAGGACAAAGAGCGTCAGAGAAATGAAGAGAAAAACCCGCTGGCGACGTGACGGATGTTCCTCGTTACGCCTGGCGCGTACCTGGCGCTTCTGCTCTTCGCCAGCGGCACCAGCGACGTCTGATTCGGTCTCATCGGCAGCAATAGGTAATAGTGGAGTTTCAGAACACATGCACAGGTCCAGTGGAGTCGCGATTGCATATACGAGAACTTGAGGGAAAATTGTATCCAATTGGAGGTCCTCGAGAGCATGTCGGAGATACCAGAGACGCTGCGGCAATAGTTAACAATCACACGTCTAGCGGAGCTGGATAGCAGAACGTGTTGGATGCTAAAATTAAAACACCTAAAGAGTAAATATAGGCGCTTCCAGAATCATTGGAGTATGACTCAACCGCCAGGCGGGGCACGGGGTGGGCAACGGCAAGACTGGTTGTCAGGAACTAGTGCAGCTAATGATACGTGGGGCACAGCTCGTCAGCAGCCCTCACGTGGCCGACACGCTTGTCAGCAGCCCTCACGTTGTTGACACGTTCGTCAGCAGCCCTAACGTAATTCACACGCTCGTCAGCAGCCCTCACGTGGTCGACACGTTCGTCGGCAACTCTCACGTAGTCGACACGTTCGTCAGCAGCCCTAACGTAATTCACACGTTCGTCAGCAACCCTCACGTGGTCGACACGCTCATCAGCAGCCCTAACGTAATTCATACGCTCGTCAGCAACAATCACATCGTCTACTAGTAGCGGCCGTCAAGTGGTCTGTGCTCACTTGGAGCCGTTCGTCACTAAGCTGGTCTTTTAATCTTACAAACAATGTGTCTCAAACCTAGCAAAGTAAAAATTGTAAACTAATGTACAAAACGAGCGGCCAGCTTAACGTAGAGCTGACTGCAACAAGATTTACATGAAAACAGGAACAAAAATAAATCGGAGCTGTTCATCCCTCAATGAGACAGAGTTGTAATCCTAGGAGTGGACATGGAAAATTTCTCCTACCTCAGTGATAGACCAGCATCATATAACCCAGACAATATAACCTGCTGCACCAGACTAGAACTAGCTAGGCCAGAGTATGTGCCAGACCAGTCGTACCAGCTGTATCAGACCAGTCGTACCAGACTTATTGCTAACTGTTCCAGACTAGTAATACCAGCTGTATAAGGCCAGCTGAACTAGCTGTACTAGACCAGTAGTGCTAGCTGTACCAGACCAGTAGGGGTAGCTGTACCAGACCAGTAGTGCTAGCTGTACCAGACCAGTAGTGCTAGCTGTACCAGACCAGTAGTGCTAGCTGTACCAGACCAGTAGTGGTAGCTGTACCAGACCAGTAGTGGTAGCTGTACCAGACCAGTAGTGGTAGCTGTACCAGACCAGTAATGGTAGCTGTACCAGACCAGTAGTGCTAGCTGTACCAGACCAGTAGTGGTAGCTGTACCAGACCAATAGTGGTAGCTGTACCAGACCAGTAGTGCTAGCTGTACCAGACCAGTAGTGCTAGCTGTACGAGACCAGTAGTGGTAGCTGTACCAGACCAGTAGTGGTAGCTGTACCAGACCAGTAGTGGTAGCTGTACCAGACCAGTAGTGCTTGCTGTACCAGACCAGTAGTGTTAGCTGTACCAGACCAGTAGTGCCAGCTGTACGAGACCAGCTGCTCTAGTAGTGCCACATTAGCTGCACCAGCTGGGTCACACCAGCTTTACCAGCTGACCACTGCCTGCAGGGCACAACTCCTCAGTCTCCGGTCAAACTGCGGCTGTCGGCGCCATTTAGAGCAGAAAATAAGAGGAAAATTACAGAGCGTGCGGTTTGCAACGAGTCTCACATACCAAACTTTTCTGACCCGTAACCTGATTCACAAAAAGCAGTAAACATCAGTTCCTCCAGGGATGATGTTCATTCGGAAATTCAATAATTGAAAGTCAGGACTGTAGTGGGATCTGACCCGTGAGAGCGGCAGCAAAAGGTGTCATTGAATATTCTGTATAACTTGAGAGAGGCCAATAAATGGTGGCATTTGAGGAGACAGCGCTGGACCACAGCGCCGTGCCCCCGTTTGAGCTACCATAAAACTGCCTCATCCTCGTAAAAGACGCCACAAAACGGCGAAAAACAACCGCCTCAGCTCCAGCGGCCGTAATTCCTGCTGGCGCTTTACTGGTCGCATAAAAAGTGGGAACCCGCCATCTACGGACCTCTATCCTGGGAACCGCGCACGGACTGAAATATCTCAAATTCTTGGCATGTTGGAGTTAGCCAAGAATAAAGAAACATCTAGAATGCTGCAGAGGAGATCTGATAGTTATTTCTCATGATTCAATAGTTTTACAAGCCTGCACGTCCGCGAAGACCTTTGGAGGATCGACAAGGTTTTAATATACAGATTGAAGGTACAGAAAATAAGCTTCATTTTCTACCTAGTTTCATGAACATTTAAATCGAAACCTCTTAGGAGGACAAGAAATTAAAGTAGAAGTTGTACGGAAGCAGCATGTATCAGGAGCTTTCAAGAAGGTCATACTCCTCTCTGCATTAGGACCGCGAATAATAAAATCGTGTGAGTGAACTTCGTCAAATTTTAAATTTCCCAATATTTTCTAGAACTATTGAAGGAAGTCTTTTACCTAAGAACTAAAAAGAAAGGTAATGAATCCTTCCGTGTCACGAGGGCACAAGGACAGGCACGACGACGACATACAAGTCTCCCGACTTCCAGCAAGTGAGACCACCGAGAGACTTCGCACACTATCACCTTTGTAGTCATGTGAAATGAGTTCACTTTACTAAGATACATGAGAACATAGGCCCGTATGCAGTACGATACCTCGAGCATTCATTCCCGTCAATATTGGGCACGCTTCAATCTCCCGAACAGAATATTGAGAACAGTGAAGAGCACCTCCTCGTTATCGCATCTCCCCCAATGACGCCTTCTCTCGAGCTTGACCATTGGCAACCATTTTCAGCGTTCAGAGCGGCGCGTCAGCGATCTCAGCTCATCGCCCTAAGAGCTGAAGGAGTACAGCTCAGGTACAGGGCCGCAATTCAGCTCAACAGTCCTGGCTGTGACAGGAGGGCGGGCAGATGAGACAGAGCAGGATGTCACGGCAGGATCACGTCGCTCACAGAGGTGCGCCTTGCTAAAAATGCTCTGCTTGTCAAGCCCGGAACTCTCGAAATTTTGAAATGACGAATAACTCCTGCTGGCTTTTATCTTTCTCTCATGCCTCACTCACTCGGAAATTTATAGCAACCTAAGAATAAAAAGCGGGTCTAATGAGCAAGAGAACTTTTTGGTCTTCGAAATGAAAAAATCTCAAGGAATGAAAAATTGAAAACATTGACACTAGTTAGATGACAAACAATTTATAAACTTCGTGATACGTCCCAAATAGTATCCTCACGTCGTCCCTTGCTTAGTAATCGGAAAGTTTCCCGAAGGTCCATCGCTTGATACCCAAGTTCATCGGACACAAAAATACCCCATTTTAGTTATTTCTATTAATTACAGTACTGGCAGAGGGTGCAAACTATACGAGCAGATTACGAGGGAATAAAAATATAAATTTTCTAAAAATTACACTGCGCGAAAAACTATACATTGATCGAGTGAAACGGCATGCTGTGGTGCTGGAAAATGTGAAAATTTTTGGTCAATAAAATGGAACAGGATGGCAAATTTTTTAACCGTTACTTTAGGGCGTTAACTCATTTGCGGTTGCGCCGTCCACACACATCCTATTACTCGCACCAAAATACAACACAAGCTACATTACGCTGGAGTGGAAATTACGCATCGAGTCGCCACTGCCGAGGTTTCCTACGCGCAGGCGGGTGGGTGAGGAAGAGAAGATAGACGAGATACGCAGCCGCTGAAAGGTTACAGCTGTCAGCTCAACCTTTGTTCTTAATAGTTCAGAGCGGCAGCCTCTAGTTCCATGCAAGCTAATATAAGCCAGAAAACAATTTGATCGCAGAGATTTTACACACAAAAATCCTTGGGAGGAAATCTCAAGTTTCAAGCAGACTTCCTCGCGAGTTTCGAATAGAAAATTAGTGGAACGAATTTATGAATCTAAATCAATCGTCTAACAAGCATGGAAAATTATTAGCGCACGTTTATCAATGCTCGTTGCCATTAAAAAATGAAAACGTGAAATGGAAAATTTTTTGCCTTAATTCAACTCAGACTTAAATTCACACAAATGTCACGCCATTGTTCACACCCAGGTCACCAGCTCACGTTGCATCTGATTCTTTTGAGCGCTTTTCATGTGCTTCGCATTTTCATGAACTCAGCGTAATCTCACTACAGAAAAATTGTTTTCAATTGTTATTAAAATTCAATTATTACAATCTTACAAATTTTTTTAATCTCAAACCTAAATTTTTCGATACAATTTTCAAATGAAGGTATTTCAAATGCATATTAAAATTGAAGGTATAATTTGTGCGCATAAAAGCAAAACATACCAAATTGACAAATTAAGATTCAATAGCTACTAGTTGGAACTACTTGCACTCACATAGTCCGTGTACAAACTCGTAGTTGTGCCGTTTGAGGCCATTCTGACTACGATAAACTCACTTTCAAGTTGTATCTATGTTAAAGTTCCCCAGCAAATGCTAAGACTGACACTTTTAATGAAAAAAAAAATGAGAATACATCAGAAACAAGAAAACGTACGCCTTTCTCTTTATAGTCTTTTAGGCGTTATTCCCATAAGATTTGAGAAAATAATGTACTATTATTACTCATTTATTTTTTAAAATACAAATGAAAACATTTTTACCATTTAAACAGTTAAGACTCTTGAACTTCACCTCGTAATAATTCTGAACCCCTCAAACATCGGCTAGGAAGAAGAGCAACAAAGCGCAACTCAGGCTTCAAAATCAAGGGTCGAGAGAGCACAAAGCCCGACGCAACACGACACCTTCCGAAGCAGGACGCAGGGTCGCAGCATGACAAGCAGCATCGCACGCCGTGGCACCACTCATCATTACAGAGCTCCCGCTGGGCACAAGTCATCATTACATTCGTTACTGGAAACCGGGGCGAGTAGTAATGAAGTCAGCATTGTGCCTGGCTGACGGTGGGGCGTAGCTCCCACCAGGGCAGCAGAGGCTGAATAGCGATGTCACAACTCAGTGGCAGGCCGCCTATGTAAGTTAAAGTTATGGAACCAACAACACAAGTTCGTGGGATAAATGATTGTAGTAATAAATTTCACGCAAATTTAATTCAAGATTTTCCTTTTATTTTAGCGGCTGATCTTTATTTAGCAGAACTTACCGTATCACTTAATAAATTGATTTGAAGGTTTTGCTCTAATACTGATCATATAGGATTAAAAATGTTACGATTTGACCACGTTCAAATTTTTTTCGAGTTTGGGACTGTTCACTTCGATCACACCACGGTGGCCTTAGTCAAGTCATAAATAAAGTAAGATGTGCTGATTCGTAAAGAGTCCGTGGTTAAAATCGGGCTCTGCTCGTTCCCTAGCTCTCCTTTAGTACCGCCTTTGGATTCTGAAAGAGCCACGGGGGGCGCAGTCATTACAGATCCTTACCGGAGTCTCCCGAAGAGAGGACGGCCCAGAAGCAAAGGGGGGTCAACAGAGATAATTCTTCAGGCAGAAGTTGATTACACAAATGAGGCGCTGCCGCACAATACAATAAGACCATCTATAAGACCACATCGAACACTCAACTCATCCCCAAGGAATTCGAATCACTACCCCCTCAGTCACATATGAGCAACGTTCTTATTTATCGAAAATGTTGTCTCCGACATTATCGCTTGGAGTCGTAGAAAATCCTCCGCACACGTAGATTTAAATATTCCAGCAATGAGTTGACGCTACGCAAACAATATTTGTTTCAGTTTCAAAATAGTTGTATTGTATAACAGCACATAGCAGCTGAAAGCGCGCGGGTAGATGAAATGCCAGCGAACATTCACGTGCTCGACAAAGTGCCAAGTTCAGCGCAGACGTTACGCTGAAGCGTGAGCAGCTGAAGTCGGACGTGGTGCGAGCATAGTGTGGACCTGCTGACGATTCCAATGCTACGTTCGAGTTCACCTGACGGCACAAATCAAGCCGTCAGCGCCTGAAGCCAGCCTTGTTCTAGCACCATCAGCCCGAACAGAGCACGGCGGGGGTAGAATCAATTAGAGTGAACATGAGACTCGAGGTTGTCTGTCTCGTAGCACACCAACTCAACAGCAACAGAAACTGGAATTTTGTACAGACTCTCAATTTTTTCCTGTCAAAAGACTAAACTAAAGAAAGCATAACTGATTGCTCAGAACATGTAGGAAAAAAAATGTAGACACGAAATAAAGTTCTCTCACTAAAATTGCTTTTTATCTTCACTTCAAGATTCCAACAAGATTTCTGCCGTCGATATCAGAGACGAGGGTGTTAACCTTTCCTTCAAGTGCTTTAGCAGGTGTTTCACGAAGAAACTGCGTGATAAAGGCTGTATAGACAGCGAAAAGCAATACAGATTCATTTACCCTTAAGGTTGAAAAAAATCACGGGACACATATGAAACAATAAATCACGACAAATCCTTAGCTGAAAGATAAAACTCATAATGATAATACATTCAAGGGAATATGAAACATTTTCTCTGTGGGAAATGCAAAATAAAATGCTAAATTAAGATCATGAACATATGAGGTACTTACGACAACGACACCGCCGCTGCTGCGCAATGTCGCTCCGAACCACTGGAAGCTTTTGTCGTCCAGCATCTCTCCGATGGGGTGTACGTTGTTGCCTGCAATACACAGGTGCATTGTTGCATAAACCGCTCTTGCCGGAGGTTTTTATGTGCAACACGAGTCCGTTCAGTGATGAAAGAACGTTTCAACAAGATGACTAAGTTACATATTTCATATCGGACAGAAAAACACACACTGTAGGACACTGTGGAGACACAAACACACAATGAAAAAAACACACACACTGTGAGGCCCTGCTACCTCAACATGATGGCTGTTGCCTACAAGGGCACTCAATTCGAGAGGCCCCCGTGATAAGCAGTCGAGCACACAGGTCCAGCTCGTCTCCAGCCTCCCTCTTCTTCGGGACGTACTGATACATACGAGTGTTATTTTGAACAATACAGTAATCTATTAAAGCTATTTCAATCACACTCTGAATGCACCGGCGAGCTTCATACTTTCTCGTATAAAAGGACATAAACATGCATAAGAAAGAAGGAATTTCAAAATAATTAACAATCTACCAGAAATTTGGAAATCGCGCGCTGAGGATCCAGAAAAGTTTGGACCAACAGACGTCTACTCACCTTCAGGTTTGTTGTCGTTGCCAAAGCCATAGGTGCTGTATGAAATGTTCTGACCGAAGAGGAAGGGCGTCGATCCTGCGCGTCACGGACAAGAAACACAAAAGAGGGTAAGTCTTGGGTTAGCGGCGAGGACAACACAAGAATGAGGGGAGTGTCAGAGAGAAACTAGAGAAGCAGGGATGAGCGATATTTGTTATTCGTTAAAGACGCAAGTTGAGATGGAGACGGCAAGCGATTCATGCAGAGGGAAAGCACAGGGCACAAGCGATGGGGTTTAAAGTCGATTAATACTGTGGAATTAATGTACAAAATTAGCGATGACAGACTCAGCATCGCATGTATTACTGGAATCTACTCATGTACTTTTAAAAAGTACACAATTTTAGTCATTTATCTGTTTTAAATTTTTAACGAACTTGACCGTCACAAATCATTTTTTTCCTTTGCCGAGTTCTTGAAGTCGGTACTGCATCTTCAGGGCGCACGTGCGCACGCTAGCAATCAAAAGAAATCTAATTCGAGACACAGTGTGGCAGAATAAAAAGTGAGGGAAGGACTGGAAAGTGAAAGGGAATGATTGGTGAATGAAGCTGCCACGCTCTATGTCAAGGGATGTGCAAAATAAATTTCGCTGATAAGCTACAATACTGAATTCAGCAGAGAAATTGATGGTACTTTTAAAAATTCGGGATATCCATAATGTAGAGAAAATGAGAGATAAAACTATTTCAAATTTGGAATATTGTAAAAAGTGACGAGCGAAGAGGAGCTGAAATGACATGTGAGGTGAGATGGCCACAAAATGCTTGATGAGTTCAAAGCACAAACACAAAAATTAATAACTCAATAACTTAGGGTTAAGTTAAGCAATTTCATTTGATTATCAACTCGAGTAAATTCTACAGAGCCAATTCTGCAAACACGAGTTAATAGAAACTACATGTTAAAAAACTAAGCATGAGGCAGTTAAAAGCGCTCACAAATGTATTCATTGCATTCATTGCACAAATAAAATAGAAGGGAAGTACTGATCAATTTTGGCTTAATATCCAAGCAGCAGCGGCACTTGATGCTGATCAGGACTTACCTGTTTCGGCGGCTTAAGAATAGCGTCGAACTAATAAGGTCTGGCAGGCTATCATGTAGTCCACACAAAATCGCGGCTGCTGCAGAACTTCACGTCATCCACATACTATTCACTCATTCACGATGCGTTCGAAGCAAATCAATAACTTTCGTTATTGCTGCACTGTTACAGTGTTATTATATTCTCAGAACGGAGTACTAACTATAGTTTAACTCGCATCAGAATAACCGCTTTTGGATTGTCGCGGCAGCGTCGCTTACTAGAATTTTCTATTGAATTCAACATCGTTACAATGACTGTCAATCCCCGTGCGCCATCCACACCTCATCATTACAACCGCAAGTCCAATCGCGTAATGCCACTGTAAAAGCTGAGCTACAGTGTCACCGCTTCTCCTACCATCACTGTCTCGCTAAGTTCCCTTACGATTAGAAGACATTAGCTCATCTACAGTCAGAGCACGCTGAATATAAGTCCTAAAGCGTCTAACCTACCGACCCAGCTACTGTAACGTCACACGTTAAAGCCTTCAGTTTAACAGCCACGGAGAAGCAGACTCTGTCTGACTTCGGTAATGCAAAACACAGTGAGCGCCGAGCACCAGCTTTGCATGAGAGCAGTTCAGCCACGATTGCTGGCAATAGTTTCCAGTGTCCCAAACAATCAACTCAAACATGCAGGTGCAGTGCTTGCAAAAATGAAGTTGAGAAAATATTTAATCGAAATTTCCCAGAAAAATTCACGTACTACGGGTGTGAACATCCAATGAGATAGCCAACTACAGGAGAGAGATACATGATACTGAAAAACTTGATGTGCCTGCTTGAATTTGAGCTGTCTGTTATATTGCTGACATTACAAAATCCAACTCACAATTTACGAGTGTGCTTGGGTCAGGTGTGACGGTCAGGAAAAACAGTCAAACTTATAATTGTACTCCCTGATAAGCTGGTATTATGCGCTGTCACTGGTAACAACGAACTTTGATAAATATTAAGAAGCCAAGAGGTTTCTTTTAAGAGGATTAGGTGATTTTGAGTCCAACAACGGCCAGGGCGGAGCGGAGCGGAACTATCAGCCGCGGTACTGACGGCTGCGTGCCAAAAACGGCATTGCCAAATGCTGTTACGGCCTACAAATCAGGTAGAAAGAGGGGGTAAACTGTTAAGCACTATTTCAACACTATGCATGCCACGAAAAAATTCTTATGAAGATGTAATGATTTGAAATTTTTTAATTAACTTAGAATGCAGGCAGTCAAACTTGATGCCTCTGCAAACGCGCGACGATACAGGCCTTGGCACCTCTTGGCCTCCAGCCCGCGGGCGGTCGCCAATCAGGCGCAGCCATCTTGCGATTGCGCCGTTAAACACCGACACAACACAAACAATTAATAGCTCTTTCGGAGATAGCCAGTGAAAAGTTAATAGAAGGCAACCAATTAAAACTTTCGCGCTCAGTGAAGCGTAAACCGAACCTTGTCGATGGCGGCGCAAAAGCTTCGGTCGACCCTCCGTCGTAAGCTGGACGGGCAAACTAAAGGGAAGAGTTGACGTGTCATCAGGCTCTAGATTGAGAGCCACGTGTCGTTCGTCAATGTCTTCCCATTCGTGATGGTGTGTAATACTGAAACGCACTGATTTTCGAATTCATGTGTGAGGCTCAAAAATAGGTTTAAAGATGTTCTCACTATATCATATTTAACGCAAAATATAACGACCGTTGATGATTCAAGTCATTATCAACAGCCATTTGAGTATTTAAAATTAGCAGGAAGGCCCAAACATTGGACAGTTGAACGTTGGACTTCAATTTTCTGCGTGCCTTTTAAACAGCTCGCATAGAATACCTCTGTACAGGCTAAGCTGATCATATGCGCTCACATACAGCGTTCCCCGGGTCCAAACTAATCGGTGCAACAACCTCTTTACTGAAAAAATACTATTTTATATTGCTACTGAAGCATTGAAATTTGCTGAAAATTTTTATTCGTACATTTTTTGCTCGTAAACTGAGCAAGAGACTGCAGAGCAGCAAAGAACCCCGGATGAAATACGGCAGCAAGGGGTGCGTCAGTAGAATGCATGTCTTCAAGCGTTTATAGTAAATTACCCGTGCAGTAAATCAGCCTTCTTACCAGCTCAAATTTCGTGCTACGGTCGAGGGCACTCGAACGTTTGAAGCAAAATAAGCGTACTAAGCCTTCATAAACAAAAAAATAATTAGGTTAAGTAGCTGAAGAATTATGCACCTCCTCATCACCCGTCAGCGCCCACGGAACATCGTTAGCAAACAAATGCAGCGATAGCTCGGTTGCACTCTGGAGCTTCTTTCTGAAGCCTGTCAGTGATTGGCGGTCGTCAACAAACAAAGAGAACTCAACTCACGCCCCTCATCTCTACACACTCTTGACAACAAAAATGCCATACAAGCCATAGCTCAATACCTCTTGTGAGGTCCGACACAAGCTGCATTCAATTTTACACTCTTACAAGAGACCCTCTATTCAAACTGACTTGTCCTCTTCACATGACTCTACAAAATAGCGTGTGAACACAAAAGTGCCCACGTCATTTTGCTCTTTTTATAGCGTACAGATTTTCTTAAAAAGTAACTTTCGTATAGAATCAAATTGTTAAACATTGGTGTTATCCGTTCAAAAATTATGGAAACTCTGTGAAAAAATTTCTCAGAAGTATTTTAAACAAACGAACAAATTGCTTGATTCTACATATGCACTGTTCTACAACACATTATAGCGTCACGTGGCTGCAGTTTTACGATCCTAGAGTTCATCAAAAACTGGACCAACGGCAATGCGAGAATCGAGCTAAGAAAAATCCCCAAGGACATGTCTAATGCCCAGTTTCTCTGGAACAATCAGCTACACAAGCACACAATCATATAAGCAGAAGCCTAGTTTTGCCTTCCCTCTCGCTACAGCTTCCCTGCCATCAACCAACGAAGACCTAGATAATAGCAGCTCTCCTCTGTAGCTCACAAGCTCCTGCAGCCAGCCGCGCCCCTGAAAGCAGCAGCTGGCGGCCTCTAACATCCGGATGATTCTTCATTTTCTTACCTGAAATAACCGTGATCATTCCATCATAGAATGTTTTTATTCTTGAGTACGTAGCTGCGTCACTTACCATGAATATTGAACGAAATAGCTAAGAACTGAAAGAAATTTTATGTAAATATTAAGGCTTGGACAGGGAGACCAAACATTGAAGTTTTAATTGAACAAACGTAGAAAACCGGAGGCGTGAGAAACGGGAAGAAAAAAGCTAGAGGACGAGAAAAAGAGCAAGGAAAGAGAATGAGAAAGGAAAGGGAAAACAGGAGAAAGTAAAAGAATAAGGGACAACGGAAACTACGCACACGTTTCCAAAGAAGAAAACGAGTAGGAGGACGCTGAAAAACAAGAGAAAATTGAGTAAAGCACTCACCGGCGCGGTCGAAGGGCACGTACTCGCACCGTCTCGAGTCGTCAACGGAGCACTTGAGCACAGCGCCGCCGCGCTCCACTCCTGGCTGGTACGGGGACGTGTCGTACGTGGGGGCACCCACCAACAGCCTGGCGGAACAAAGGTTTAAATTATTTATACAAATGTTACGACAGAAACCCGTTTCAAACGAGCCAAAAAGTAATCCGACGATTTTTTTTCTCTCTCTTACGCCAATGATTTTAACATTTGAAGCGCTTTTCTGCTAGTCTTCGTACAGTTTGCTAAACTTCTCACGAAAGTATGATGTTTTCATCCATCACGCAAAAGTTATGCATCTATATAAGTCCGAAAACATTTAATATATTTATATAAATACATATAGTTTATTTTTAATACACATAAATTCATGGTGCGACACAAGAACACACAAGAGCGTACACTTTCTTTACGGAGAGTGGACACTGCAGCAGGAAAGGCTGCTCTATCCAGATATGTTCATCGTAGGGACAAGAACTGCTGACAACGTTCGCAAATAGTGCGGCCAGATAGCGGAGGAGCTGCGTGTTCAACTCATCAGACAGCGATATGGAGGCATTAGTGCCCACAAGTCAATTGTCACTTTGGGCTAACGAGGTAAGTGGTCCGTAGGCCTCAGCTGCGCCACGGCAGCTGAGTGGACTGACTAACATTAGGCTCACACGAGTACACTTTTCCCGAAACCGATCATAAAAAGTGAAATTGTTAAGGGCATGAAGCAATGAAACTGAAAAAAATCTAAGTGAGTGCAAATTGAAATTCTGAATTCATTTTAAGAGGGAGTCATTTCAAAATATTAGAGAATAGAAAGTAATTAAATTCAAGAAACCCACATTGGCATATAAAATGGATTCATGGCCCATGTTCTATTAAAAAGACATGATGGAAAGATAGAACTGAAGTTTGAGCAATTTTTTTTTTTAATTTCTGCCACGAGAACCCATCTCATAAAATTCCCCTTCGTTTACTAGGAATATATCTTCACAACAGTGGTAGAATGCTAAGAGCTAACGAGTCGAACGAAAGCCAGTTACAAGCTGTAGCTCATAAAAGGCAAGTCATTCTTGCAGATGTAATTTAACAATCAGGCCGCTGAGGGACATGTGGTGCTCGAGTGGCTGGGAAGTGATGCGACGGGTTTGATTACTGCGCTGTACGTGAATGTGTAGGCCGATGGAATGTTCACGGCAAGTGCCATCTTTGTGTGGAGTGCGAATCTCATTGTGAGTTCTCCGGCCCCTCTACGCTGGCAAAGCCAGCACAGCGCAAAATAGCAAGCACTGAATGGTGACGCTTTGCGATCGCATCAATGCGCGTGACACCGATTACGTCAGAGCAGTGGACACTCATTGGACTAATTGAACATTGTTGGGACGAGCAGACAGAGCCCAATGCCGCCCATGACCGCTGTAGTTTCAGCTGGGGGTCGTCACTCAGCTGCGACAGTCAAGTGCAATGTCACGCGAGAATCGCAGTGACATTGTAAGCTCGTTGTTTCAATACTGACTTGGAGTTTCAGCTTTGGTTGCCTCAACTAGTTCAATGAAATCCTTATAATAACAATAAAAATCAGGTCTGATGTAAGCAATTTTAAGAATTTTTCATAGAAGATGAGGAATTGATTTAAATTCTGCTGAAATTATTAACGCTTGTCAAATTAAACTATTTTTTAAACAAGACAATAACCTAGTGAATTTCAACATAGTGTTCGGCTCAATACCAGATCGCAGTCTTACAGAATAAAAAAAACTATGAAGAACAAATTCTCACAATCTTCACACAACTTGCTCGAAATATTCTACGATTTATGGTAAGTGGTCGAACAAAAATTTGGAAATAAAATGTTCATTAGCTAATGAGCTGGAGCTCATTAGAACCACCACAAAAACTGTGCATGCAAATGTAGCAATATGAATATTAGAGTGAGTAGTGGTTAGCCCTTAAAATTAACGAGGGTGCAGATACGTAAAATGAAAATTTGTGATTCAAAGAAATGACGGGAAAACAATACTTTGAAAATGCTTCTAAAACTTTCCAAATCATCAATGCTTTCTTATACAGGTTTCATTTACAAAAACATCTTTCATAAACCGTTTATCACCTCCAAACTGCAAACACTGGACAAAAACTTTTCTTTTTTTCACAGCCGAAAAAACAATTTTGCTTTGTTATTTAAAATCATAGTTTCAAACATGCAAATTTCTACCGCATATTCCTGGTAGTGTTTAGATATTGTGTTCTCCGACCTCGTTCTCAATTGCAATTTCATCACTGGGAAATAACTGTTAAGAACTAACCTGTTAAAATTCACTAAAAATCTAATTCAAAGAACACGTTTCTTTCATAAAGAAATGTGAGGACGATGAATGTTGCAACTAGACCAATATTTTGGAAATCTCATTTTTCAAGATAAAAAGAAAGAACCCGCGGAACTAAACAGATCACGATAACAACGAACATTTTGAATTCTGAAAAAATCATCATGAATGTTTTGGAACACAAACTTGGGTTTCAAGAATGACGCTATACCTCTGAGAGCAGTCTTACAAAATAGCACTGCGCTCCATGCTATTGTGAGAGGCCCATGGTACAGAGGTGTTTCTTTCTGCGCTGGCAAGGAATTATAATCATTCAAAACCATCAAACTTCGCTGTTTTCAAACTAGAGAGTTTAGAATTTCAGACTTAGCTTTGATTCGATTATTATTAGATTATAAGTCAATTTTAGCCTCCCTCACTGCAGCACAGATGTTCCCAAAAGAGGAAGGCTCCATTTGGCTTGGAATGAAGGTGAAGGGAATCTATTCACAAGGTGTGTCCCCCATATTCTGTGCATGGAAACAGAATGACTGAAAGAAGTCTCTGAAATAAGATGAAAGTTGATGAAGAGAGCAATATTTGTTGGTCCGTTACAAAACAAAAAACTTATTCTGTTTCAACACAAGGAAAGCCTATATATCTTTTGCTTTGGACCTTATATTTCCCCATAGGAGAGCTGATTCCCATGAAGACACGAGAAAAGAAGCAGTTCTCAAAACTCATGTATAAAATAATAAAACAAAAATGTCACAGTAACTTTACTTTCAAGGGATGTGACCGCTGGATAAATACTTTACGATAAATACGTAAAGTATTAATCTTTACGTTTTCACAGCGCAATGTTCTTCAAACGCTTAAAAAGTTTCGCGCTCTGCTCTTTCAGTGAACTTGGTAGTTTAATGACGCAAAAACGAATAAGTCCTCGTAACGAAGGTGCTTATATAGTTACGGTCAGAAATCGTATTCATTCCATAATAACACAATCATCGTTCTTTATAGATATCGTTTTCGCAACATAATGCCTAAATCTCGTAGTCTAGAGGCATCGCAAGCTCATATTAATTATGCGCTATCTATTACTAAGCCTTAAGTACAACAGGGAGCCGATTGACATGCCGACGCCTCAAAAGAGTGCGGCGAGCGTCGCAGCCGCATGAAAAGTGTGTCCTGCAAGGAGCACGCAATATTGCTCGGACGCTCATCTCTTGAGTAGGGACAGCAAAACAAACGAGAATATAAGACGCGTGATTTTGCTGAGGGGCGATCAAGTGAGTGGTGTTGGAGACGATGGGTGGCAGTGAGGGGCTGAGAGCCACTCGGCTGCCATCCCAGAGCAGCGAGATCAAGAAGTCTTCTCTAACGAGCCCCCACAAATCCCAACATCAGAGGCTGTTATTAGTGTCGGTGTTGCCGTCAACAACTGATGGTGCACGATGCATCAAGCAAGGAGGAAGGGGGAGGAGGGAGAGGGCCGATTTGCTGTAAAGTTTCGCTGCAGTGCAGGGTGGGGAGAGCAGGGGCAGGCAATGTGACCATGAAATAAGTGCAACTTGTGGTTGTCGTAGAGCTGTTACGTGAGAAGCAGTTACACGTCACAAACAAGGAGTGTTGTAAAGCCCGTTATGAATTGCACAAAGGTATCACAGTTGTACATACGAGGGCTTCACCTGGTGGAACAGTAGCTGTAACAAATGGTAATCTGTAAGAACAGATTAACAAAATCAAAATTAGGGAAAACAGCAGCAGTGACTGTATATAGGAGTGTTATACGCAAAGTGGTAGCCTTGATTGTCAACCAAACAGTTAATGTCCGCTAAAATGAACGCGGAGTTATTTGGATGTGAGCTTAGCTGAACATTTGATAACACAGCGTATGGGGGTTGTCCACTTTCATAAGCTGTAGTTCATGAGGAGCATGAAACAACTTTTAACGAAGTGACAAATTTTTGTTCTAGACTTTATGCACATCTAACTAACAATCCCTCAGTAAGTTTTGAAATGGAACACTAAGAAAAGTGAAGAGCGGCCAAATCATTCTCGCGAATGCAGCACTTGTTCCAAAAAAGTGTACTGTGCGGACCAAGCATCCGGCGCACAACCCAGGTGCGGCGGGTGCGCACAGTCCTGCGGCGGTAGCAGGAGCGCATAATGAAGCTGCGGCGGCCGTAAACGAGCGGCGTAATGCGCAGCAAACGAGCAAACATGGAGACGCTTCCGCTTTGATGAGGCGAGCAGCGGTCTTCTGGGGGAGAAACGCCGTGTTTTGGGGAGAGGGAGAGCTAATCGCCAGGTTTTAAGGCGCACTGGAAGCTTTGCCTTCGAGGCGTGGGTGGCAACAGATCAGCCTACAGACTTGAGGGACAGTGGTGAAGACTGCAGGTGAAAACCGTAGCAAAACTTTTGAAATTTTACTCAGTCATGACAATGAGAGCAACAAATTAAGCACTTATCTCATGTAGAGACTTGAGAGCACAAGAGAGGGTAGCTTGTAACTACCCCATTACAGCAAAGAAATACAGTATAGGACTGTAATTCCTCCCTGAAATTATCGCTTACATGTTGAGATCGCTAATTGGCATCATTAGCATGCGCAGTTAGTCGTACAAGCGCCTGTCCCAGTGGTCATACATACAGGGCAAGTGAGGTTTCCTGATGCTGAGCTCAACGTCTCTTTGTAAGCATATATGATACCTTAAATGAAATGTGTCCAAAGAATAAACTCTAGAGTTCAAACTCATTGCATAATGAGAGTTGGCTACTGAAAAAAAAGTGAAGCAGAGGAAAATAAGTACAAAGCTAGTTGCTTCCACTAAACTCGTCAGCCATTGTACACCAGCATGAAAAAAAGGAATGGGAGGAAGGAGCGAGTTCAGCTATTGCTCTCGGCTTTTTAGCTTCTTGGAAGTAATGAGAAAATGCAGGGTTCCATAGAAGCGGTAATTCTTCTTTATTTTCTTCTTCACAATATTCATCGCAACCCCGCCTCTCCGTTTCCAGACCACTTCCGTCGCTCACAGCACGCGCCTTCCGCTGGCATCGCTCTGCTCCGCACCGCCAGGAGCCGCCGATGACCGGCCCAAGCGAGGCTCGTAAATTCCACAGCTTTACTTGCCACAAAATTTCCACCAGTGGCTCTTTGTCAAAGAGTGTCATCCTCTTCACATGACAGCTTTCTTCAAGAATGTTTAGCAAATCACAAAATGAAGACCAATCTCTAACTCAAAACGAATTTGAGTTGGATGAACAACGAGTGCTGCACAATGTAGACAAGGTTAACTACACCTATTGAATTCATCGACAATTTTCGCAAATGCAACAATCATATAGTATAATTGTTATTCGGCATGTCAATACAAAATCAACTAAAATTGTTTCTTTAAAATGATGAGACTGACTTAAAAACGTACGTGATCTTAGTCAATTTATGAATTCAAACTAAGGAACCGAAAAAAGCAGTACTTTTATCGTCATTTAGGTCGCTGCCACAGTTGTTCATCACACTCTAAGATAAAAACATTAAAAAAGTGATAAAAACACAAATATAGAAATAGAAACAGTATTAATGCAAACAGTATCAGGCGAGCCGGTAATAATAGTCTCAGTTCACCTGCTCTCCATCTCGCTCACAGCAGCCACGCTAATTCCTCCCTCCCTGGCTTCCTCCAGCCAAAGGTGAGGAGACCGAGGCATGACCTCCTCCAGCTACACCCTCCCTCTCGTTCAAATTACAACTCTAATCTCTAATTGACTGAAGCAGGCGAGT
>JACJUY010000365.1:235642-250383 GCA_014220935.1 Platorchestia sp. MABIK
AGAAAAGTAAAACAATACTTTCAGAATTATTATTGGTTTTTTTCAAATCAGTATACAATTCCATTTGTGTGCTCACTTTTTGAAGATGGTATCAGGAAAATGGTGGTGACCACACACATCTTACCCTCCCCACCACAACCATTGTGCGCGCTTTTCAAAACTCGGGTATTTGATTTGCCTCACCCTGTATTCACTAGAGGGAATTTAGCCCAATCTTCTGAGCTGCCAGAATAGCAAAGGCCCCCTCCCCCCAACGAAGGGTTATTTCAAGCACCCAATTCCAGCACGGATAACCGCAGCCCAGAAATAAGAGTTACATTTAAAAAGTTTGCAGCATGGTAGCCATGACAATTACAGTGGCAATTTTCAGGGGAACACCGGTTAACGGCGAGCAGAACCATTCATCAGACTTGAAACATTCAGAAGACGCAGTGATGTCTATTTAGTCAGTTTTAGCAGAAGGTGTGCACAGATGTGCAACATATATTACACTGTTGAGTGAAGGAGTTGATTGAACTTGAGAAAAGAGAGGAAGAAGTGAGCGTCTGCAAAGCGACGGAGCTTTGAGTGTTCCGAGCAAACAAAGTCATCCGGTACCGCTCGGCTCTGCGCTTCATTCGCAATAAGTAATACTTCATCGATAAATTTATGTGAGCCCACTTACGTTTCACGAAATTTTCGCAAAATGTGTTGTAATCGACGGCGTAAATCGATGTGAATTTAACAGTAAAGTTAGACTGGATAAAGTCGCTCAGCAGATAGGACGTCGGGGAGCCCAATATGAGTTACTGAGAAAAGTTGAAGTCAAGCTAAACTCTTTCCCGTTCATCCGATACCAAAATCCTCTTCAATGAACAGCTTTAACGTACACATGTAGCAGCTATCGAATTCCCACTCTCACGCATTTCATGCAGCTCACTTTTGCAAGGCAGTTTCTGTTTTTTTCTGGTGTCAGAGATGACTTCATACCACAGCCAGCCCAACGACAGAGGTTGCAATAACGGTACAAGGAAAAAATAAATCAGGCGGTAAATAGTTAAGAGATGTCTCAATTGATGCACTCTGAACGTCTCATTTCACCGCGAATGATCACCAGCGTTAGAGTTCATTACTATGGAAGCCTCGAGTAATTGTGCTCTTTTCGTAAGACTAAGTGTTGCGACTTCGTAACAGCTGCTTATTCTCCAGGACACCGCAATTAACGAAATTCAAAATTGACCATGAATCATCGGGTTGGCTGAGCTATTGTAGCAAGCAAGGAGTTCAACAGAGCTGGAAGCGAACTAACAACAGGAACGTAAAATTGCCTCGAATTCTTTCAAGAGTCATGATGCTGATTTGGTTTTCTGAGTACGATGTTCCGAGGAAATATTCATAGGACGGACCAGCCACGAATAAATGAACTCAAGTGTATGATCCAAGTATGCACAATTGTGGCGATGATGTACGTCAACCAGACGGTGAAGTTTGCTCGTGCAGTACGCGTTGAGGGAAGCTGTTGTCCAAGGAAGGAATGGTCTGATTATTTCAAAATGTAATCATTAGATGTCTCGTAGAGTGGCTCGCTGTGTATTAATTCTCGTCGTCCATAATTCCACGCCCCACTATCCCAATCGAGGAAATCGATGGAATTCCTGAGAAGTAAAATCAAAGCTTTTAGAAATGGAGAACGGCTGACGAGCTCAGAATTGTCAAATGCATACAAATGTAAACTGCTTTTTAAAAATGCACTGCAAAGAGAGTTTTCAACGACGTGCAGATGACGCGCAAGCAATGAGTTGAAAAAGAGGGCGAAAAGCATCGTTGATCCTATACAGCTGGAGATACGTGGCAGCTGCTCCAACTTTGAGAGATTCTCTAACGCATGTAGACACCTACATCAATAATCGTAATCGGGATTAAAGCATGATAAAAAATAAAACCAAATGAACAGACAGTTAAAAAATATATCTCATGCATTTTATTCGACGTTTTTGAAAGAAGAGCTGTCTAACTGATTAAAATGTGAGGTTTCAACTTTTCATTAGCAAGATAAAATATTTAACGTCAATGTTTTATCGAAAATCTTCACCAAGAAATTAAATGAAAGCTAGAAGACGATGACTTTGGAAACGCTTCATTAACGACAGAAAAAAATCGACTGATGAGAAAAGAGGAAAACAATGACACTAACATTCATCTCGGAGAATAGCAACGACAGCAACCCTAACACTTCTACAACTTGAATCAGTATTTTATCTCACCCATTTGAGTTTTGGATAAACCATTTATTCATTACATCATATTCATAAAATCAGCAGCACCGAATAAATTTTACAGAATTCACACACGACTGTAAAGGTAGTCACATGTAAAAGTACATTTTGTTAAAACATACGAGGAGAAAAAACTTGAGTGAAGTAGAAAATTACACATGTAAAAGTACAGATAAAACATAAACTTTTTCCGCGGTCTATAAAATCTACTTCTACGCATATCCCAAACGCTAAGTAACCTACAGTGGAATAACAGATTAGGCGTAGAGAAGTCAAAATAGGGATTGGTGGGCAAAGCAGTTTTTAATGAAATGCACAGAAGGTAAAGCTTGCGGGAATAATAACGTCCATCGGTTTTCATGCCGGCTTCGAAAACAGCTCACGTGAATGTAGAAACGAAGAACACAAGGCATCATGACCTTGTACGAAACGTATAGGAAAGATTTCTTAAGTAGATATATTTATTTTAGATAAAATCGTTAGATCAACCTATTCAAAAAACAGTTAAAACACAGCCGCTCTAAAATGATTTCGAATACGCTACCTCATGAGCCCTAATTTGAGAATATGCTACCTCATTAGTAAGCAGTGAAGCCTCACTATGCACACAATGGTTAACGTAAGTAAAGATTTCATAACTAAGCTGTCGCTTTCCAGGGACGAATAAAATTTCGCCATCTCTTTCTAAGAGTGAATGTCTAAGCTAAACATGTCGGCAGCTGAACCATCGATAACAGAGAGTGGACGAATAACACGCAAGTCAATAGGAGTTTTAAGCCAGAAAGCATATAAACAAAAACGGAAGGCAGGGGATTACGAAGGATTACGACAAGCAGCAGGCTGGGAGGGAGAAATCGGTGGCGTTCATTTCTCAGACACCCAGCAGATAGACGCGTCGTTTCTCTTTTGGACGGTAACCAACGCAATGTTTGATTTCCTTTGACGCGACAGTGCTCATATCTCGATGATGATGATGATGATGATGATGATGATGATAATGACAATAATTTTTTAGAAATGCCTTATATTCATGATCATGAGAGTCCGTAAGCCGAGCTGGAATTTGCAATTTGTGAAGTTGTCATGTGCAGCTCTACGACTTAATATCAAACATTCCACAGGTAAATGTAGTTATTTTAAATCAAGTTGTCCACACCTTCATATTTAGTATGATGTTTTTGAAATTACAGAAAGAGATAATAATAATCCATCAAAACTTGAAAGTACTCGTGGAAACGAAAAAGGGTAAAAGAAAACTTGTCGAACTCGATCCATTTTTGTACTTGAACTAAGATTGACAATAGTACGAGGTGAAAATTTATGAGTTTTAAGTTTTGTTGGATCATTTTTATTTGCAAGCTGAGCCGGTCTGCCAGACAAGATGTCTTCAGCTTGGACTTGTGCGAGAGGCTCGTGCACCAGGCAATCGCAGCGGGAGAACGCGTGTAGGAACTGTAGCGAAAGCGTTACTAAAAGAAACAGCTTCGTTGTTCGTTTTGAACGAATGCACTTGTACGATTTGATATAATTTTGTTTACTCAACAACTCTGTCGTTGAAGCAGATTTCACAATCCAATTCTGTAAATAACATTTATCTATTTCATTTCTTACCGAATCTGTAGCCAAATTTTTATTTTGAAGGTCAAAATTGAGTGACAGTTCCTCTATTTGATGTCGGTGACAACCTGGGGCCAGTACCAGTCTAGTCATGGTGGTTCTAATAACTGTAAAAAAATAAAAAACAAATCGTAAAGAGTCAACGCGCATGATAATAAAAGCGTATGGAATGCGTAAAACCAAACAGCTACTCATCAATAACCTTTAGAACTACGAAGTTAAGTAGAAGTTCATAAGAGGAAACCCCAGCTAATGGGTTTGTGCGGCATTTCCATTTTAAATGTTTCTAAACCTGCCCTTAAATAACTTATTTTGGAATTGAAGAAAATTAAAACATGTCAGCGTGTCGTCACAGTTGAGAATTGCAGAGCCAGAAAATATAAGAGAGACTCCCAGTGATGTAGAAGAGAGGAGCCGCAGCAGCAGTAGCTCTACAGCTAACGCCTGAGCAGCAGAAGGGAGCGCGCAGTGCATCAGCACCAAGGCATTCCTGTCAACTCCAGCGTAGCAAGCATCTGACCAACGGTTATACTTTGAAATGAAGTGAGAGTAGAAAAATATCCTATAAATCCCTAATTAGGAAAAATAATGAGCACTCACTATTCAAAAGTTCAAATTAAGTGAAAGTCAAATACTCAGGGGGCTGAAACATATTTCTACACAACAATAAAAGACGAAAATTAACTTAAAAGTAGAAGAATCAAATGAGCGATTGACATCACAGTGCAATATAACAAACCAGTCTACTCTTCTGCAATGTACATATTGTTTACTGTACTGTAAAGCAAGATAGTACTTATACAACATGATGGTGAATATTTTTTGTTCTAACTGACGATGTTTTTACAAATACGGTCCAAGAACGGTTGAAAACACTCACTATTTAATTTGCTATATCAATCATTTGAAACTTGAGTGAAGGCTCAAACAATCAATCTTGAATGATTTTATTTTCCAATTATTTAAGTTTAAGAAATTCGTACCCATGGACCCTGAAAATGATGCTCAAACAATGGCGAACTATTTTTTTGTGTGAATACAAACTGAGACACCTCGCTTAAAAAGCTCTCCCGAGTTAATTACATGCAGATCGTTTGGGGGATAGTACCCAAGACTTCATTTAATCACTATGGAAAACCGTCAAAGCCCGAAAATAGTTAGTCGCTGTGTGTGGTGGTCTACACAATCAATTTATCTCAGATTCATTTCTTCATAAAAGAAAAAATTTTGGTGGCAACCTCGTTATTGGAATTTTGTGCAAACTTGAGTATCTACTATCTGAAGACTCTGACTAGTGAATAGAGACGGCCAGTTTTGCTTCATAACAGAGCGTACCTTCGAATTTCTAATGCGAGGGTTCAAAAGATGCAAAAGATGCTAAATTATGAGAGTTTGTAACACCCATCCCACTCGCTTGATGTATCAGCGACCGAGTCTCGTTTCATTAAGCAATTTGAATGTCACATGAGTAACAAAACCTCGTAAGTTTATAGAAGGTAATGGCGGCATTCACTTAGTGACTCACTGTAAAAGCTGAATTATATTTTTTCCAGATATAATATGGGAGGAAAACGTCGGCTTGAGGTCTTGAATGAGAACAACTTAACCTCACAAGAAGTACTTAAAACCCTTTTTAAACATAATGTTGCTTTCGTTTTAAATGCATTTCACGTATGCCAACAAAATAATTACACTACTAAAAGCTTAAAACATAAATCATCAGTAACCACGAATAACATGCGCCTCAACATCAACTCGCAAACTTACTAACATTTTGGCACGACTTGCGTCAGCCACACGACAACTAAAATCAGAACAGTGCCTTTCATTGCAGATATGAGCGGGCTCGCGACATAATCAGTACAAGCAGCTTTCTAATTACAACCTACACTCGTCTAATTTTTTCCAGGCTCTAATTCATTAGCCGCGTGAGAAGCAGCCTGATTATCTTCAGGAAAGTGGCCAGCATCGGCAGGAGGGAGCGGCAACGCGTCGTCCCGTTACGTCGAGTGTGAGAACCGAGACTTACTTCTGCTTGCGCTCGCCCGCATCTGCAGCGCTCGCTTGCAGTGGATGCTCTACTCCGCCGTGAGCATTTTTCTGAGCAGCCGCAAGAAGCAACTTGGCTTGAGAGAAACTCATTCTCTGCTGCTCAACACGAAGCCATTCAAGCTAAATCAGTATAGATAATAAGGTTTTGTCTTACACTGAAGGATATTTTCTGCAGTTCATGTCTATAGTTCCGGAATTTCCTCCACCCAGTAAAACAATTCAAGCTCTTCAAAACGATGGTACACTCGACCGATGAGGATTAACGCAGTGAAAATTTACGTATTAGAAACTGGTTTCGGACATCTCCCACAGCTTAACTCCTAGAGGAGGAAAACCTTCACTTTTCAAATAGCATTCGTGTATTTGTTGTTCGCACTTTCAAACCAAGATGAAGTACTCGTCGCTCGTAAGTCGTTAGGACAACGGGGATGTCCTCAGAAGTTTTACATTAATGAAAAATAATTGTTGAGCAACAATACCTCAAAAAACTGTAATAGAGAAAGTCATCATGTACTGGAAGTACAGTTGTTAGCATCCATGAGATACGTGCGAATTGGTGTTTGTTTCCTGATTTATGGAATAGCTGGTTTCATCAGTGATCATCATTGAACCACAAGAACTGTTTTTTAAAGTTTTACACCCTATGAGCTTGACATTCAGAAATGTTATTATTGTATTCTAGGCTTAACCTCGTTTTCGCTCAGTCAAAAGTGCCAGAGAATATCAGTGAAACATTACTTAAAGAAAGGCACAATGACGCAGTTTGGTTGCCTCGGTTGGCACAGCACGCTACGCTGGCAGATGAAATCATAAGCACCTCGATGAGACATGAACGTGAGGTAAGATATGAATGAAGAAATAAGAGCGTATACTGCGCTGTACGCCGGCCACCGTCACCAGAGACTGATAAGTTTAGAGAAAGCTAAAGCCTATTAACCGACCTAAGCCTACAAGACAGTCCTGCAACAAATGTTTCTGATTCTACGTAAGTCACTATGGTCGCCACTGGAGAGCACAAGTTCTCCAAGGTTCAGTGACGACGATAGACACTACAAACATACCCCCCTGAGTGTCGCTCTTGTATAATGAGTATCCCCGAGTAACGTCATGATGCACTGAAGGGCAATCCCCTTCAGCATCTCCTTCCTGGGGATATTCACAAACATCTTTATTCCAAAGTAATGTATATTCATAGCAAGGAATTCTGTCTGGCATCACGGAAAGAGACGCCAACTTATCAAGATTATGTATAATGAACTAAAATGTTAATTCCATTCGAGCTGGAGACGTCAGGACAAAAATCTAGCGCCTCATTTTTGTTAATTGTAAGGTATCCTCGTTTTTGGTAAAATTGAGCTTCATGTGAGTTTCCAGTTAAATTTTGAGTGGACTCAAATTATCGGTTTGTCTCTCAAAACAGTGAAAAAAGGCAAACGCTAAGAACGTACACGGGTGTTAACTAATCATTAAGATCATAAACGATAGGCCGTATTTAATGCTGATATTTACTTTGGATAACTTACATTAATTTTATTCACACCGATTTCGTTTTCATACATGTGAGACGCGCATTGACAAAAATCGCAAACGTTTTTAAAGAAACCTCAGCCCCAAAATTTAAAAACTGACCAGATGTATTTTTTTTCTCTACGACAATGATTATAAATCGAGCATTTCTACAAGATAGCTGAACCGATGGTTTGCTCAGGTGTGGTCGTATGAAAAAATACGTGATTGTCCTGTCGCTAGAAGTAACCTGCGGAACGGAACACGTAGGGTTTGCAATCCCGGGACAAAATGAAAATCCTGGAATCACAGGTGTTTCAGGAAGACAATCCCGGGAATTCCGGGGATTTCTTTATACTTTTAAATTTATGCTGCGTAGAGAATACATCTGAGATGTATTCTCTAATCAATTCACTTTTTGTAACTGTATTTACTGACACGCCATCAACGGCTACAAGCTTGGTCACTTGTTCTTCCGGTACTTTGATGCACCTTTACGAAACTTGTTATTTTTGTTTGTTTAGGTTTAGTGCTTTCACTACTGCTCTCCCTTGCTTGAGGGCGCTTTGTTCCAATACGAATTCTGTCTTCTGAGCTACTAGTTGACGCAGCTGGGTCTACAGTTTCAGGCTTGTGTTATGTTGTGTTTACTCTTTAGGTGACGTAACAAACCACTGGTAGACCAGCCTTTGCAAAGTAAACTCTTGCCGCACTTTATAACACTTCGCACTTTCTCCAGTTGCATCTTTAACAAAGTATCGCCTCACAGAGGCTTTAGTTTCTACATCGGCCGTTGCCATCGTATCTATTTCTATCCCTTATTACCTGTAAAAATAAAAATCACAAAATATATTATGATGCGATAGTTGAACTATATTATGAAATAGTGAAGACTACATTGTGTAGTGATATAAATTGCAATAATATTAAAACAATTAAGTCTTATCTCGAGCTCTCTAATTGAATAATCATATCGAACATCATGATTTTAAGTTATTTTCTCATTCATATCTTGAAATATACATACTATTTAAAATCTCATGAATTCCCGGGAAAAAAGAAATTCCCAGACCGGGAAATTTCAGTCCCAAATCATCCGGGATGTCGGGATGCAAACCCTAGTAACACGCAAAGCAGGACCAGGGCAGTCACAAGGAGAACGCACGTAATTTCAGTTTAAATCAATTCTCCGTTGACTATTGCATCGTCACTACGAATAAATAAAGGTTCAGTCAATTTATACGATTAAATGTTCAGCTGCTCCATCATGTCCCCTCGGGTTTTGAGAATTCATTCAATGCGCGTTAAACGGAGGCACGGTGGGTTCGATCAGGGATATTTTCGCGTCGGTTTGTTTTGTCTTGACTTATGGCAGCCACGGAAATAGGAGGCGACCACTACACGCCCTAGCAATGGCCAATGTGGTCCATACATCATAGTCGCCTGACTGATCACCACACATCAGTCAGCAGACTAACAACTAAGATGTCGTCCAGTCACATTAGCGCACGTCATGGCGGACGAGTCCTGGTCTAGAGCGGAATTCAACCGTTGCAGATGGTGAGGTAGCGTTCGGGCATTTTTTTCTGAAAAATGGTTAAATTTACTTCAACACAGTTGAAGTATTTATACTGAGCATGGTTAATACGTTGACTTTACAGAAGAACAATTTTTTTCGAATATTTTTCAACGATTGTTGTAACCAATGCATCTGTTTTAACACGACGATAGCAAAGAAGTAATTTACTGACCCTGCACACACTGGATTAAGCTGTGACATATTGTTTCTTTTAATACGTCTTCAGTTTCGGTGTTAATGAGAAAAAAAGTTCGTAAGCAAGGTTATTTTTTACCCTCGAATGAAGCCTAACCAACAAAATGAAAGTTGAAACAAAATTCACACCTGAAGGAAGGTAAACCGTAGCAGTGAAGTCCGAGAAAAACAATCCATTGACGAAAAACTTTTCCTTCTTTCACTGCTCTCGACGTTACAATGAGTGTGGTATCTAAAATTGCCGGTGACTTAATGCATCATAAATAAGGGAGGAAAATTGCTCACACTGGTTTAGGTTTTGAGAACGATTACCCTCGTGGTCCATAGAACATCTGAATAATGTGAATTGATAGGAATGAAATAATGTATGTGAGGCAGACGACTTAAATTCAAAGATTTTTGAAATGAGTTTTTTGGAAGGAGTAAAATTATCCCCTGGGCGATGAATTTTCAATATCCTGAAATGAGTCCTTGCAAAGGATCAGGAAGATGGAAAGTTACAGACTATTTTCATGACAAAACTTCTATGATGAACTGCAATTTGGAGAACTTACGTCCCTTAAATCAAAGTTATAGTTATTTTCACACGCATGGCGGACGTTATAACTCGATTATTATGCTGCAATTAATTCAGTCACACGAACTCATTTTTTTCAAATGAAATTCAACGTACATTTGGAAGTGTGAATTAGGCGCAAATTTTGAGAGCGCTTTAATTTGAGTAATACAACTTTAGTTATGATCCCATGCTGTTTAGTGTACAATTTATATTGGCGATTACTCATTTTCCCAAAAACTTGAAATTGCACAGTACTCTATACGTTTAATGGATAATATCTTTATATAGTTTTGACTAATTATTCATGAAAATTGAGTTTGACTACTGGTCGGTCAGCTACATAATGAAATGTCGCTCTGCGGCCACCGGTGGCTCACATCTCAGTCAAAGTGTCAACATAGAAAATAAGTTCAGATAACACGGGATTGCACCGCAAAACACGACACCGACCTTTTGACGCCGTTCTGGTCGCTGTGCAGGGCGACGCTGAAACCGAACATGGATTCGGGCTGGGGGCTCCTGTGGTGGACGCGGGACTCCAAATCCACGTTGAACGCCCCTGATCCCTTCACGAAAATTACTGCCACTAGAAGGCAACAAAGCCCCGGGACACCCATGGCCCCTACTGTCATCTTCGCAGGTGGGGCAGCACTAGCCAGTACACAGGTCGTGGTATGGCGGGCGCACGATGCAGGGATCGTGATTTGAATTAGAGATCACCAGGAGACGACTCCGTTGCCAGTCTAGGTACTGTGTAATTAACTAGACGAGATGTGAGTAGACAACCCACAGGATGTTCACACCGTGCAGGTGCAACCCGTTACCTCGAGAAATATATCGGTTGATTTTTCCAAGTGAAAATTAGTCTCTAATTGAACTGCTCTCACACTACAGGTACTGGTTATAAGGACAGTGCCCGAGCACAACAGGTCGTATATTTTCACAAACAGGTCACCTCTACCTCTACCAAGTCCTCCCACAGACACAGTGCCTCGCGCAGGAGTCGTTCACCTTCTTCCGAAAGAGGTTTCCTTGAAGGATATCACTGCCTACTTAGTCATATGTCACGAGACACCTATTTTATATGAATGTGCTAAATAGATATCGATTATCGTAAAAGCTTTGTTGTTCATTCACATTTTAATGCGATCACACATCGCTCAGATCACAGTCTTTTACACACGATCATCTTTGAACGCCCGTGAGTTACCGATCTCTACCGCACACCCACGATACACCCTCACTCTACGCTGGTCAGAGAGCCACTGAAAGACTAAGTTCGAAACTCAGAAAAGATCAGCTGGCTCACGTCTGGCTGAACGGGAATGAGCCGCCGCTGTAACAGCAGCAAATAATATAGAAGTCTTCTTAAAATGCGGGACAATCTGTTGAATATGAGATGCAGAATTGTGTTATGTTTCTTGTTTTCTTTCATTTTGAAAGAAAATATTTGAATTGTTGTTAAAAGCAGGCTACCATTTAGAAACAATTAAATCCGATTAGTATTAAGATAAACGCAATTCAAAACTTAACGATTGCGTTAATTTAATAGTTAAATAAGCAATCAGCGCAAGCATTTCATCGCCGCCATGTTTCGCTTACCGTATTTTTCGCCTCTATTTTTTCTCAGCGCTGATTTAATGCTGATAAGATTATAACATTACTTCGGGAACGAACACCACTTTTTGTTCATATTAATATTGATCGAAAGTATTAACATTCACGCGAAAAATAGAACCGGCAAACTTTATCGATGAACCCCCACTGACCGCTAAAAACCCTGATACACTGGCGTTCATGACTCGAGAAATGGCGGCAGTGGATCCGGCCGCCAGTTGAAGTGAGAACTGGCGAAATGATACACTCAGCACGCAAGAGGAAGCACCGCGGAATGCATTGCAAGGCGTCAGTCTATCTCTGCATGTCGTACGGGTAGGTGCACGATTGCGACAAGCCGTATAGCGCGCAGGATAGGAATCAATAGCCCATTGCGCTGTGCTATAGCCTTCTGTATAAGCTGCTTGTCACATTCTACAAGCAGCCGTATTTTTGAAATGCGTCGATAAAATATAGCGTTCAAGTTTTGTCCACTCAACTGCGGAGCGAGACATAGCTGCGCACCTCTCTTGCCAACGATCAAAACTGTACTGCTCATCGCAGTGACGCCCGTCTGTTCCCGACATGGTCGGATCGCTGCAAAGCTCGGTGGCCACTCTGCCAACTGGCTGGTGTGCAGGGATGGGAGGCACTTTGCAAGGCATGCTGACGGTTATCACCGCGATTTTTGCCTAGTGTATCAGGGCCTTAATCAACACCAAGCGTTCGGTTCACAGTGCTAAACAAATGAAATTCTAAACTCGCATTAGGCAGGAATCGCCGCATGTTAGTGAAACGAACATCATCCCTTTTTCCGTGATAACGAAACTGTAAAATATACTATATAAGTCATTGTGTAATTATTCATTCATTTATTTAAATGACCGTGCCCTGTCCTTCTACTAGCACGAATTGCAAGTGCGAATTGTCTGGATGACATCGCACGCTGTAAAGTGGATGCATCAATGGATGAAAACGATTACAAAGCTTTGTTTTGGAATTACAACGTACTTACATTGTAATTCAGTTCTACTTTACCTCAAATATTTAATGAACGATTTGACAGGAGGAATTGATTTGAATGCTTTATATGATATCCCCGTATCGAAAGCTGCCAAATATGATGGACTGCGAACGCAAGCTTGTGAATTTTTTTTTGCTTCTAATACTTGGTAGAACTCACTTCGAAAATTTAAGATTAGGTCCGGTGCTCTGGCACACGATTCAATGACCTTCCTTCCAAGATACATTTAATTTTACACGTACTTTATCGCCTTCTTATGGGTGTTGCGCACGTGTGTGGAATACTCACAGGCAAATAAAAACACCAAAAGATCCTATACTCTTCCTGAGTACTTCACTAACGAAGATAAAGAAGAGAAGTTCCTTCTATTCTCATCTTCCTACCCTCTGGCTACCTGGTTCATCATCCCAGTCTAACTTTCTTGTCATTACATCTATATTTTGGCCGCCCTTTGCAGAAGCTATTCAAGAAAAAGAAGAGAAGTTCCTTCTATTCTCATCTTCCTACCCTCTGGCTACCCGGTTGAGCATCCCGGTCTAACTTTCTTGTCATTACATCTACATTTTGGCCGCCCTTTGCAGAAGCTATTCATACTTGAACGGCCCAAATCAGAGATGCCTCGGCTGAAAAGTTTGACTTCGCAGCTCCTGACTGCCTTCTCTAACGATCATTTTTTATTTATAGGGTAGTTTTTTGCAATCAATGAGTGACTGCTATCTCATTGAGGTGTATCTTTGATACTTAATAACGGTTTCACTGTGAGTAAAATATCACTGCTTTGAAAACGGTTCAGTATTTCTCAACTGGAAGTATCACCTCTATGTTCATTCATCCAGCATCAAATTCCGGGAATCTATGCACACTACAGAGTAAATGTAGTCCAGTTCTGAGGAGGCGAACACTGGAACATATATTGGATCATCCAGTAGGCTGAGCTTATTGGCTTTCCAGTACTCAGCCATTTCTTAATAACCTAATGAGATATAATTTATTTGATCTTTTACGCTTACTCTGTTAATCCTGCAGGTGTCATGTCAAAACATTGCTGAAAAATTTCTCTGATTTAAATTGGTGTTGTTTATCGTCGAAATCAAATATAGAATAGTGTTGTGTTCATGCCCTTTATGTGGTGTCGCATGTAGATAAACCATCAGGTGGTGTTCAGGTTCCTATAGCTTCTAGGGAAGTTCTGGAGGGACCTGGACTGGCATTACCCGACCGATTCTTTAGAGATTTATTGAGGATACCATTCCGTTTAAATACGTGCCACTTTACAGTTGAGCGTTTTCTCTGACGCTGGCTGGGCTTGTGAGGTGCTGAGATTAAATTCCTCTGGCACGGCATTTATCATAGGGTTTGTTGAGCCGTTCCCTTCGTGAATTTCTTGTTTATTCTCCATGTCCACTTCTACGTTGGCTTCTATCGTGTTCTGTCTTTTACTTTAAATTTGTGTGAGCGCATATGCTTGTTTAAATAACTTTACTTCAAGGGGCGTTATTCAATTATTAAACTATTAAATCAGGCATCTGCAGGTCTGAAATCTAGAACTTGAAGTTTCCACCTGATTTTCGAGTCTTCATACTCTGATGTAGTTCCCTTCTACTCAATCATAAAACCTTGAACCTCTAAACTTCAAACTTCTACTTCAACTTTATCTTTCAAACTTTAAACGTTGCTTTTTTGGAGCACTTTCCTACCTATTTTACTCTTAAGTTCAACTTTTCGTCATTTTACCAAGCGTTTATGGACAGAGTGGCACCATAGGCTCAGGTGAGGGTGTATTGTTAATTAATATACTCCTGAGATAGAACGAAATAACTGAGTAGAAATTAAATTTCGGAGGAGTCTTTCGATTCGAAATCAATAATATGATTTCTTCCGCAGTAGCCTCCAATCGTCTTGACGTCGGCGATAGTGTTCAACTACGTAATTTTCCTTGATATAACCTCAATTCGCATTTCATTTGATTATATTCGATTACGTGCGCACCTAAAATATTCGGAGAGTTTATCTAGAATTCTATTTTTCAGCAGACGTTGACCGGTGAGAGTGGACGTTTGGTGAGCCAGAGTTTCATCTGTGTGGGGACGCCGAGATTCCGGCTTTCTCGTAGACTTGCTGCCAGATGCAGTCGACTGTCAGCCGACCCATCCATATCTCCTTATCTCCAGCTCTTACTACGAACGAAAATAATAATAATAATAAACTCATTTAACGACAGCTTCGGTCATAGACTATTTAGCTGTCGCTTTGGCGATTTTGCCAAAGTTAATATCGCATTTTGAGTTTTAAAGATTTCAGAAGTTTCGCAAATGTTAAGCAGCGAGCGCCATGATCCAGAAATTCGTTTGGGTCCTT
>JACJUY010000366.1:25536-46568 GCA_014220935.1 Platorchestia sp. MABIK
GAAGGAATAAATTTTCTATCGCTGTTTGAAAATATTAATTTTCTAAATTGCTGCGAAGGCAGCACAATAACATTTACCTCAAACGATAAAATTCCTTTAAAGAAGGTTGGAAAATGGTTGAAATGTCAATCATTTTCATTGTTTCGTTTTTGAGCAATTTACCTGATGGTACAAATTTGTCACAATACGTAATTAACGTGTTAAATTTTTGTTACCTGAAAAGCACCGAACGTTAAATCTGAATCCAAGTGCCGATGAGAATCGCAACACTTGGATGAAAATTTAAGTAGAACCCCAAATGCGATAAATTTTAGTGTTCCACTCCGCAATGATAGCTGCAACCAGCAAGGGACGTAACGGAAGCACCTCGATGAGGCAAAAACAAGGAAGTCGGAAAAATAAGGAATCGAAACGATACGCAAGCAGGAGGTCGGTTCCACTGTATCCTGGTCCTTCGAGAGAGGGAGACATGAAGGAAAAAGGACACTAGATGAGATGTTAGTTTAAGCCTCCCTATCTGCAACAAAGGCGACCTAAAGAGAAGAAGGACGAAGGTATCATTTGTATGGAGATGAGGAAACGCGGAATCTATGCACAAGGTGCATAGAAACAATAACTTAAGAAAGAAGTTCATGAAACTAGATAAAAGTTGAAGAAGAAAGTAGTAGGTGCTGAAAACAGGACAGCAGTGAACCGAAAAAAGATTGTCTAACATTACAAAAAAAGACATTTTATTTCAACAAAAAGAAGGCCTACTTAACTCCCAGCTCGTGATCTCACATTTTCTCCTTGGGAGCGCTAATTCCTATAGATACAATATCTGGATCCCCCGAGGGGGGAAGTAAAAAGAAAATTAGATAAAGCGTGAACTAAATCTGAGACAAATTGTTGCAGCAAACGCTGCTGGATCCTAGCGAATAGCGGCATGAAAACTTTCAGCATTACGAAGTTCTCCATCAGTGCTGACGAGAGGACAGATGCTCTTATCAACACTGCTTTCAAAACATACCGAGAAATTTTACACAAGTTCCAAAAAGGGTAAAATAGAGAGGTTCCTTTAAGAATAATTTTCCCTTCGAGGTTATCGTCGAAAAAAAGATTTTAGACGATGTTCAACGTAACGGAAAATCTAGATAGTGATATTTGGTGGATCATACGGAAATTATAAAATTAGGGTACGAGTATTTCAAGTTTAGTGATGCGGCACTAATGTACATAAAAATACAAAATCACCATAGAGATTCAAAATATTTGCCCACAGGTTGGTACTAAAAAACTTACTTTCGTGTTGAGATGAAGCAAACATTCATAAGTTCTCAAGTTGTCTCTTAACTATCGTTTTTTACTGGTGGTGGCCACTTTTACTCGCAGGTTGTAACAATCAGCAGAGATTTTAAAATGTAACTCAATACTTTCTATCAATTTTCTTCTAGTTCCACTCATTTTTAACCCTTCTGATTCCACTTACACAACCACGTAGAGACCGACCCACTGCAAGTGCGGAGGAAGGGAAAGGAAGGGACGGGAAGGGGATAGCTTCTTAAGCCTCACAGGCTTCCATATCTTCATTATCTTCGAGGCCTACGACCAGACGGCCTGCAGAGAACCACGTCATTTTTATCCATTGGGCTCGGCCCTGGACCCGACATCTGCGAGCGGGCCTGTTGAGCATCGCCTCTTAAGACATTCAGGATCTAAGAACAGACTTTCGTCATGTTTGCTACCACACCTGGCTTGCAATGACCAACAGAGGTCTTGCACTTTCCTGCCCCAGCGTAGTCCTGGCTTTCAGTCGCGCGTCCAAAACCCAGCAGCAGCGGTGCCGCACCTGAGGTATCACAGCTCAGGGGCTGCCTGAGGGAGATCAATAACCTAACCTAGCGTGGTGCAACCTAGCGCTCTGCTCCTGCCAGTGTGGCCGCTCAACAACTGCCTAACACCTCCGCTAAACGCCCATCACGCAACGCATGTCGGCCGAACGCTTGTTGTGTGCTACTATAGTGTGAGGTCTACCGACATATATCACCCACTCAGGTGCAGTTTGAGATGTACAAATTAAGTGTTTATCGATCAATTAAATGTATGGAAATAAGTGATATCCATAAGGGATGGAAAATGCAGCGGTAGGCCTCACGCTATAGTGCTAGCTAGAGGTAGATCTCATGCTATATGCAGTGTGGTAGACCTCACGCTATAGCAACACCCGCTTGTTGTGTCCGCTACTTGTTTTGTGCTTCGCACCAGCTTTTGCGTCCACATTGTGTCTGCTGAATGTGTTATTTGAAGGTCTAACCTCTGTCATGTACGAGTTCTGCTCCCTCAACACTCTCTGAATGTGTTGCACTCAGCTAAATATGCTGCCTAGACATACTAAACGCATTGTATTTCTGCACTAAATGGGCTATCTAACCAAACTGAATGTTCAGTTAATTAAACTGCGATAAATGCATGGTGTTACCCACAAAAATATTTGTCGCCAATGGCCGGTCATTGTGGCCAAGTGGTTGAGAGAGCGCCTATCACGGGTAGGGTCGCTGGTTCGATTCCCGGCGAAACCAGCCTGGCGATTTTCCCTCAGTTGGAAGAGGGAGAATTTAGCCACAGTTCCTCACTCCACCAATGTTTTGGAAATGGACGCCGGGTTGACTGTAGGTCGCCGTCATTGCGTCTAAGGTTTAGTAATAAAGCATACGAAAAAACTATACAAGAAGACCTGTATCAGACTTGATTGAAATAAGACATCGTTCTTCTGATAACCATTTAATTGGTTAGCCTAACCATTAAATTGCTTGGCCTAACACCCATTAAATTAGTTAGCCTAACACCCATTAAATGCATCGCCAAACACCTTGAACGTGTCGTCTAACGCCCACTAAAAGCATCGCCAAAAATCCATTGCGTGCTTCGTCTCAGAGCTTAACGACCCCCCAAATATTATCTCCCTTACACAGGACAGCCATGAAGTGTGCTCCCTTCGTTGCTTGGCCCGTAACTTTAAAAAAATTCGTGTCATTGAAGCGGAATTGCCAGGCAGGGGTAATTTTTTTAAGTTGACTTGGAAGAACAGGAGGTGTTTGCGTTAACCGCTACGACGACGTATATTATTCGAAAATCGACAGGGTTAATTTTTTTAAGTTGACTTAGTGGAACTGGAGGTGCTTGGGTTAACCGCTATGACGAACGAAAATTATTCGAAAATTCGACAGGGTTGATTTTTTTCAAGTTTACTTAGTAGAACTGGAGGTTCTTGGGTTAACCGCTACGATCGACGTGAATTATTCGAAAATTCGGCCCTGCATTCACGCACCCAAGCGCCGCCTAACTGCCCCATCCATCACGCAACTTTGCTCGCTTGCAAGGGACAAGTTTGCAGAATAAGGGAGACGCGTCAATGACGTAGCGACGTGGTTTAGATCATCGTGTTAACAAACCAAATTAAAAGCTTCGGGGGAAACAAGTCACTCTGCTTCGTGAAAAACAACAGAAATGTTCCTCATTGTATTGCCGCGCATGAAAATTGCAGAAGCACTCAATTTAAAATTAATTCAAGTAGTTCCCGTTTCAGTTCAAAATGGAAAAAAGGAACTTATCTCGCTCATGGAGAAAATTCAGTAATCATTAAAAGCTCCTTTAGAAGATGATTTCCCAAATTTCCGTGGTTGGAATTCATCACCGACATGATCTGAGAGTTTTGTATTCGTTGCCACGTCAGGCGGGGCGGCGTCTGGTGGAGGCTCCATGTGGCGGTGCGGCCCAGACGCACTGGGCACTGGACCGAATTCTCTCCCTCCCAAAACAAATGTTACTAATACGTTTTAAACAATTTCCAGTCTTCTAGAGAGGAAGGCTGTCAATACCTCCAAGAAAAGCCAGTAGATTTGTAAATGTGTAACTTACTTCGAAGACAACACACAAGGAACGGTTTTGTTTTCTAGGTGTTTAGTGTTCACGCGTCACGAACCGACAATCCAGAGGTAAGGGGTAGCAGCAGTGGGTGCAGGTAGAGCAAGCGGCTTACCACACGCACACCCACATCAACATCCGAGCGACTACTGAGCGGAATCAGCGGATTGATGCCACTTGCACTCTTCTCTCTGCCCTCGCTCTCCTTGGGCTCTCTTTCGCACTCCCAGATTGCTCTCGTTTAAACTCCTTCCCTGGAGCTTTTATTATGCTCTTTTTCTCCCATACGGTATGCGTGAACATCTAGCGTCAAATGTCAGTCTCTCCTTGCTGGAGCTCAACTCTAATCCTATTGGAGCTCATTTTTTCTTGCACGTCTGTTTTTTTTTGTATTCCCGATGCTAGAATCCTGGCACCGTTGTTTATCAAAAAATGGGCGCAGCAGCAACACGTATGAATGAAAAACGACTCACCTCAGTTTGACGGAGCCTCGTAATAAAATGTCAGTGTCAATAAGCACACATTCCAGAGAGAGATCAGTTATTAGTTATTGATTAGCTTAGCCATTTATGTTATACAGAGAAGAACCTATAAACTATAAAAATAGAATTGAAATAAGATAGGTGACTGATACATGAGGCTTACAAGTTCGATAAGATCCAGTTGAATCACATAAAGAGGATTGGACGCATGGTGAGAGAAACAAAAAACAAAGATAAGTTAGAAAAGTAAAGATGGAAAAGAAGATCAAAGCAAAGTGTACTAGAATTAGAATACAGGAAATTTGGGGAAGACAAATACCAGTTCTCATGCATGAAATTGTGGTTTTTCAAAATGGCAAAAGTGTTAGCCCAGCTGATAAGGCTGAAGGTCCGTTTCCTATCGCGACCTCAATGCGAGGACAAAGAATAACGCTTAGGAGGAGAAAAATTCTGGTTTGAGAAGGACGACGAAAAAAGATAGATAGAAGCTGATATAGGGTAAGCCCTTTAAGTCAGTGAGCTTATGCTTGACGTCCTATTCTTTAGGATAAGAAGCTGTAGAAATATGAAGCTTACTGCGAGGTAGTAAAGATAACGTAACCCACCAAGAAATTTCTTTTTACTTCTTCCTGTGAAATTTCAATATGCTCGCACTTTTCTCCCTCTCCGTAGGTCAAGAACATAATAAACCAATATAATCAATACGTGATTATAAAATTGAATCGATCAATAAAAATGTTTTATTTCTTCCAGGAGAGTTGTGTTCGCGGAAGACTTAACTTCACAGCAGCGTAGATTGATAGCGTCCTTGAGAGAAGGCACCCCACAGCAAAAGTCAAGAAACTAAAATGTGCAATTGCGAAGAGCTTTGGTAGTTCTGCTGCCACAAGAAGACGATACAAATATGAGAATTACGTATTAGAATACTTCTAGCCTAATATCATGCGTTTAGAATCAAAAATGGCAAAACAATTACTTATAATTTTCATCATATTTCATAACAACAAAATCGAGTTTTAAGCAACAATATTCTTTGAATGTTCATGCTTTTCGATTAGACTGCAAATCTGTTTGCTCACTATTGATCCATAAGGCCTCACCTCCGAACACTGCTAACAGTGAACCCCCGAGGCAGTGCAATACATTCCAAATTTTGTTCAATGAAGTCAATTTTTTTCGGACATCATTCAAAACCAAATCTACATCGCACAGTCGACCCTCATATTATTCTAAAACTTGTACTTATACGAGTAAAAAAAGTCCGGTTATACAATTATAACGCTATTACGATGCTTGATTCGGTGTATCAATAATTGAGAATTACTGGGACAAATTTCAGCTGAGGTAATTGAGATCCGCTCGTCGTTTAGCTCGAGGATCTACTGTACTTCTTGCTCCAGTTCATTTCTGACTGAAGTAAAGGACTATTAGACAACGAAAGGCTTAGTTTCTGAACTGCTAGCACCTTATGATGAGACTTACGTAATTAAACCATAACTATTCACTTGCCGCGTGGAATCTAATTCCTATAAATGATGTAAATAATTGAATGTTTTACTTCAAGTAAGTTGGTACACGTCATATAAAGCAATGATTTTTGAATGCCTTATTAAGAAGCGCCATGACTCAATGAAGGTGCACGCAAGTAGCCATTTCAAATTCTGGGTCAGGTGGAGAATCATGGCTCATTTTTTCCTACACCCAGCGGGGAGAAATGCCGACCTCGCACTGTGGGGATCACACAATTCCTCCTACTGTTTTCCAGCGTATGAAATTTGGTGCCCTGAAATTTTACCTTCCAGCTAAAATGAGAGTTAACCCTCCAACGTCAGCATTTTCGTACTCATATTACGGTTATCACAACCACCGTCATTCGATTGGTATTGGTATTTGGTTGTCACCGACGTCAAAATGAGAAAGGAACCATCACTCGGCAGTGAACTTCAAAGAAGATAAGGGAAGAAGTTTTGCAAAAACAACACAATATTATGAATATTTTCGAAATGGTTCTCTGGGGAGTTGAGCAGTTAATTTATTGTTATCATTATGACTATTTTAGTTTAACCACCGTAGCCACCTCAAAGGCGATTCAAGAGTAAATCACTTTTAAGGTTCGTTTTGGCTTGTATAGAATAAGCCCAAATCATGGTGGAGTTTTTCGAATCTCAGCAGTTTATCATTAAATATTTTGTTCAAATGCAAAAGTTTTACTGGACTTGGACATTGCTACGTCTTACTTTCAGTGTGTGTTTGCGACAAGCAGTAGTCATTCAGAGTCAGATCCATGACCAATTAGTATCTCAGGTAAACTTGTATATGTATTAGGTAGTCGTGTACAGGACCACGCATGGTTGTGGCAGGCCCGAGTAGATCTCTTAGGCTGTACTGGGGTGGTCGAAATACCGTCACCCGCGTTCGTAAGTGCACGAAGTGAATTCATCAAGAAAATTATGTACAGGGACAGAGACGAGAAACCACAGTACGGTCTGGGTGTTCCCTCTATCAAGTACTTGTACGCCAGTCTAGTGTGTTCTAATCTTAGTTAGATGACTATCATTTACCACGCCTGGTATGCAGGTGTGAAATTTGGCGATGGTGTTATTGATTCCGCTATAGTCCAGTATTTATTTACCCCGGCTTCGCAGTCTTACTTTCGTTTTAGGGTTATACAGCGCTTAACGTGACAATTAGTATACGATCGAGGTTTTTTGACTAGCGTTATTTGATTGTTCATCGCGGCTTTTCAAAATTTTTGGTCCACTTGTTCGCTCATTAAGACCACGATATGGCTCGAAGCCCAGCAAAATGTTACATGTTTATTAATATCTACTGAACTGCGTTAGAGTGATTGTTCTAAAAAATATTAGCAGGCAGAGATGGAGATTTTCGCTTATATTGCACGTCTAGAATCGGTGCAAATAGTTACTAAATCGTGTAGGAGGTCTCTTACTTCTTTCAATGCATAATATATTAAGTTTAGTTAAACAGTGAAAGTGTTCGCTATCATAGCTCAATCACAGTCCAGGAATTCAATGCAAGTTTTGGGCAGTGGCGTGTAAGTGGGCATCTCCTGTATTGGTTTTTGAACCATCAGTGATGATGCAAATTGAGTTATGCGAAGCGTGGCTGGGAAGATTTAGTGGTACCGGCGCTTTTATTGAGTTCTTAGTGACTAGAGTTCTGGGCATTGTACTATGGTATTATTATGGGCTTGGAGGAGGCAATTCAGGGAGAATGGATGCCAGCGGAATGATGTGGAAATGGCACAAGTGCCTTATTAGTGCCCTGGGAATCATCCTTTGTGCCACGGGGTCTCCCTAATCCTCTCTTTATCTCATGGTCCCGAGATTTTTTGGTCATGATTTGGTTGGCGTATTTAGATACGTGCAGGTAAGCGTTTAACATTTTAATTCATTGGTAAAACATCAACGGCTCAATTTTACTCACTAGCTTACTATAGGCGAGGACCTCAACACTCCTGTAGTGATTCGCATGGCTGCAGGAATAGTTGGAGATGGTAAGTCTAGCAGCGATTTACAATTCGAATCATACGATTTTCAGGCGTAGTCGAGTTTGGGTTTTCTTGACAGTACGTAGTGGCGAAGATATGAAATTTGGTCGGCACACCTCGTTTTATGCGACAGATGTTTCAGCAAGTCTAAGCTCTTCTCACACGAGGATATGTAAATTTTCCACGTAAATCGATCATCAGTAATTGCACCTTAAAACTTGTAGTTACCTCTATTTCGAATTATTCTATGGTTTAAAAAATGGTATTTGTGGGTTATCTGTCACCACTTGTTCAAGAAAAAAAGGGTTTTTAGGGAAAAAAGTGAAGATGTAATTGTTTTATAAATATTGAATTGATGTTCTGGACAGTATAAATAGATTTTCATGTGAGAAGGAATCCTTGTTGATTTATATTTATTTCTTATACAATTTTTTATTTTTATGTACTTTCCATATATATATACATATATGTACACATAATGGATCACTGTGACCTTCCTCTTCAGTTCTTAGAAGGTCCCAGAGATTTATTTTGGCCTGAAACAAAAATAAATTAAAATTAAAATAATTAACTATAATTTAGCTCAGCTAACCTAACTTAACCTAACCTTAACATCAAAAGGAAACCATAAATTAAAAGTGGTGACAGATAACCCACACGTACAAAAAAATTATGGGCGAGTTTGGGAAGTTTCTTCTACAGCATAAATGCTTTGAAAATGTTTGAAATTCCGTGATGATAAAACAATTTCATTACTCCAAAAAGTCAACTTGTTTTTTACCATGTGCAGTTTACATTCGAAATGTTGTGTTAAGCGCCCGTAGGACCAGATCTCGAATTCGTCAACGTAGGAAAAGCAATTGACCAATTTTGAAAAAATCCTTTTTTATGGAGTTGAATGCAATCATCCATCAGGCTTAAGATAACACATTCCCTTTCGGTTTCCCGTCCTGTACAACTCTAGAGTTTGATAAAATACGTCCAAACCGAACAAAATTTTTTTTTACAAAATTGAATAATGAATTTTACGTTTACACAATAAAAGCTGGAAAATTACCTTATAACTTTCAAGAGGACATGGTGTTCAGTAGCCCCGCAGCATCACGCTGTATCATAGGCCTTCTTCAAGGCAAAGAAAATTATCAGTGTGTTGTTAGTCAGTAATGGCAGATGAAACATCTCTCTCAAATGCACTCAGGCTTTCCATAATATTCCTATTATTATCTGAAACATGGCAACTTGGGCGATTTGAAATCTGTATTCTCTAATATAACAAAGAGTGGAGTGCAGACCATTTTCTCTCATATTTTTCATAGACAACATGTTTACAATATCAGTTGATAGTTCGATGGATTGAAATGCTTTTTAACACGTTTTCTGAGTGAAATTATTCCAAATTTTCACTATTCAAAGAGTGACTTTTCGTGATGTAAGTAAGTAATTACACCAAGAATCAGATAGTGCAAAGTTGGGTGTGGTACTATCTTCATAGAATATAGGTCACCTGGTCTTCACTGGGGCTTCGCTTTTTTAATGGAGTTAAAATCCTGTGCTGCGAAATCTGCATTTTAACACGTTGCTTGCGATACGACTCACCGGTGGATCGTGCTTAGGTTTTTCCTGCTGCGAAACGACCCATCGATGGGTCATTTGAAAATTTTAACAATCGTTTTAAATTAATGGTATTTAATGGATTTAGTTAATGTTTGGTATTTATATAAGTGCTAATCAATTTTGACTATAAATTTGAGTTGAATATTGAACTTCAGGTTAATCCATCGCAGGCAATGTGTTGAGAACTCATTGCTTCATTTTTCGAATCAAAATTAAACGGTATTTGTTCGGTTTGCTCTTTACGGCGAAAGGACTCAAGTGAGTACTTGATGCCTCAGGTTACAGTAGCTGAGTGTGCCATTAACATTTCCGCAACTTTACGAGATAAGATTTTACGTCTTGGAATTTATGAAAAAGAACAAAAGCTGGTTATGCTTGATATTTTCTGGAGATTTTCCCACCTTTCTTGATTTCACTAAGTGAAATACAGCGGTCCCGCTGTCTGTCACGATGTGTCGGAGATGAAGAGGTGTTGCGTTTNTGCTTAGCTTCCAGCGATACAAAGAGTCGTCTAGTTTGTCTGCGGTGCTCGGAAAAATTCTAAAATAATTACTATAAATTTTGCATTAATTTCAAGAACCGTTTTGACTCAAACTCTATTTTTGTGCGTACGATAAAATTCGATTATACCGAAATGTACCGTGCATCGCAATCTCAAATCCCTCTCTGGAAGATGTAACGCGAAACTATTTTTTACGACGAAGTACACGCACATGACGAGGTCCGACCGTTCGCTGAAGAGAGATACCCAACAGGATGAAGACAAATTATCTTTTCCGATAATGTTTATTTCAATGCAGCTTTAGATTGCGTAGCAGCCAAGCCCAACAAACGTGCGTCAGTTTCTAGGATCACGATAACTTGCAATGGCCAGTTTTGTTCGGATTTTATTAGGAAAATTCGCGCATTCTGCCGTCGTGGACGGCGAGAACATCCGTAGATGACTTGCTGAGGGAGAGGGAACTCATGTTGAAAGAAAGAATTCTGAAATAATTGGCGACCACGTCGTAATTAGGGTACTTATTTATAGCTCATTTTTCTTCGTTCAGAGTAGGCGCATTGGGAACTTCTGGACCAACTTGGTGGAGCTTCGTCGTATGTTTTTCCTGACGGAAGCTTGCAGTTCGTTGATGAAGTTGAAGCGGCTGGTCATCAAGTCACCACACATGAAACTTGGAATGCCACAAGTATGAAACTCGTGATTCACTAGTTGACGGAGTTCATTCATTTCCAGAATTGTCTTATCCTCATGGCACTTGCGAGCAACCGTTGTGTAGTTTCACAACTGATACGATATGCTCTCCAAAAGCACCATTCCAACCATACCTGTTAAACACAAAATCAGATTATGAGCTGTTGCCAAGATCCGAATTTCAATTCACATTGTTAGAAGTATTCAGATTTGAAAATTAGCAGCCAAGAGTTGTTTTCATGGATGATCAATCGGTAATTCGAATCATCATAGAATATTATAACAAACTTAAGAGTAAAGCGTCTCACTGGTCAATGAACTTCAAAATCACTATTAAATCGCAATCGTGATTGCAAAGCTTTTTATTAAACATATCAAAGTCACGAACTACTTAACACTCACCCTCACCCCTTCAATGAATTCAACATGCGAAAAATCTATGAATGTTGTGACAAAAATTTCCATCTAATACACATTTCAGTAAGATTTGAGCACTGACCATGGATATTCAAACCAATCCAATAAAAGCACATGAGAACTTTAGTAACCATACTCACAGAACAGATTCAGAACCGCCAAGGTGATCCACGGACCAGTGAACAACCTGCGAACAAGTGCAATCACGGTTAAAGGTCGCCCAATTTTACAGTCAATCAACACACAGAATTGCTGGTATCAGAATAATATAAGCTTCATATATCGTCAGCCGGATCTTCCTTGTTATATTTTCATCCTTGTAAAAAATAGTCCACGATACCTATCATGACGGTGCATGTAACTACAAAGATCATATTCATGGTTCGTAATCGATGATTTCCATTGATTAATCAATACCTTAGTCAAGCATTAACTAATATTCTTAACCGGAACATAAAATACAAACTTCCCCAAAAACCACAGATCTCACAACGTAAACTAGCGCCAGAACTGTTTCAATATCAACTCGTTTGATAGCTAAAAGTTCAGTAAAACTCATTCAGCTCATAAACCCCAAAACGTCCAGGAAAAGATCCTCACTTGCGCAGGGGAGGTGCGTGCGTTGGTGTGACCGTTGTATTTGAAAGAGGCAACAACCAGGCCGAATTTTGGACCTCAAGACCAGCTCGCTCCATCAGGGTCTTCAGCAGAATTCATCAGACGTTTCCTTGGGATAATGTAGAACGCCAATCCACAAGATAGGCTTCTACACCCATAGGCAGCAGCTCTACCTATCTCCATCTGTTGGCATCAAAGTTCATGTTACTGTCTGTTCCCGAGACAATAAAAAATGCACAATACTCCCATGATTCAGATTCAAAATAGCAGCCAAGAATTATTTTCATTGTTAATCAATCGGTAATTCTTATCATCATAGAAGAATGAGGAGGTTTCCTACATGATGCATTTCATCGCCCAAATAATGACAATCATGGTGTGAGAATGTAAGAAAATGTGGTGAATTAGAGTGAATAAAAACAGTGAGATCACCTCATTCTGATTGCTTTGCTTGATGTAAGAAAATTGGTAGCAGGTAACTTCATCAACGGTAATCAGCATTTACTTTGAACGACCCATATTACCGTGTTATTCAGACCTTTAAAATTCAAGGTATTAAACTGAATCAAGTTCACCTAATTTGCAAAATCCTTCAAATCTACCGTGCATCACGAACCATTTTATTCGATAAGAACGTATGACTGAATATCAGAATTTACACCCACTACGTCATACGCATAACAGGAGAACATGGGAAGGCGATACTCACTGTGAACAAAATGCAGAGCCGCGTGCGATGGTGCACACAAGAACGAATCTGCGGACAAAAGGAAAGTTTATATTTCACCGAATTTCAGAGTTTTCAAGATACATGGCAGCAGTTTTATCAGAATAATAGTAGCTTCATATTTCGTCAGCCGGATCTTCCAGAAATTATTTCATCAGGTAAAACGATGTTTCAACAGACGGGGTCATGCCATGAACCTAAATATTGTTTAGTTGGCTTCTCAAACGAGGATAGCTATTTATTTCATCAACATTCTAATAAAAATTAAAGATTTAAATTTCTTGTCTGTAGAACGTTTATATCAAGGAAGTTCGACAAATTCTACAACGTGAGCTCTTTGTCATGAAAGAACGCGCCTCGTTCATACCTAAAGCTGCACAAGACGGAAACTACTTCATGCGATGTCAAGCTCCAAGTTACACACACATCCGCATCAATTTACGTTGAACCTCGCATATGTTACACAGCACCTTCAGAAAAACACTAGTTTTTCAACATACCTGTTCAAAAAACCTGAAGCCTAAAACAAAAGGAAGCGATGATCTGCAAGTAAAAAAAAAATAGGTTACAATGGTAACACAAAAGTCAAAACTAAGATTTTTTTTCAGACGTTGTCAGTGAAAATAAGCAGCCAAAAAATTAGTTTCATTGCTGTATCAAACGGTAATTCGATTCATCATTATTAGAGGATAATTTAACATAGAAGCATTCTAATCACTTCACTGTGCACCTCATGGAAAAATTATCGAGCTCAAGTACCAGTGACAGAATTCGACTGCATTAGCAAATATTTCATAAAATGCCTCACTATTAGAAACACCTCACGTAAGAGAAGCACAGGAAACACTAACTATTCAGACTAAATTTTACAAGTTTTAGCGCGAGTAAAAAGATCCTGCTTACCATCTAAGGACGCTGCAGAGGTTGCACCAACTAGGACGCCAAGGCCCCTGCACCACAACAGCTGAAAAAAGGTAATGCAGTTTAATACAACAGCCAACGATCGAGCTTTTCAATTGCTTTCTACACAAGTTCAGCCAATTAAAGCAGCCTAGAGTTTTTTTCACAGCAAGTCAATCGGTAATTCTTATCATCATGATCGTCATTGCAAGGGAAAACGATGTTGCTCAAAAATAACCGATTAGGAATGAATGAACAGTATCATTAGTTTGTTCAAGACTTATGCCACAACAAAGGTGATCTTAAGAAAGCTAAGAAAAGGTGCCTTTAATTATGGACTGTAGACTACGAGGCATCTATGTTAAAGGTGTATTACCACACAGCACCCTGCGTAAGAAGTAGAAAAAGACAAGGGGAAGGAAGAGAAAAAAAAAGCTAGACGCCAAGAACAACTTATTGCATGATGCAATGCTCACTCCAGATTTTCAACCAGTTGTGACTATTTTTAAAATTTAAGATGTCATTTTTAAATTACAAAAAAAGTATTTCATGAGCAATTCTACGAACATGAGCAGGTTATGCAGGACCAGCTAATCAATAACAAAGAGAAAAGCGTTGAAAGCATGAAGATGACAAATGTTTCGCCAATTCTCACCACCCAAAATATAACAACTTCGTAACAAACGACTCACAATTAAACTAGAGGATGCTTTGCGAGAGCCGAAATCTTTCAACCGCTCCCTGCAAACAAAGAAGGTCAAAATTAGCAATCACAGTTTTGAATTACTTTCAGAGACTAAATATTTCATTATCAGCATAGTGGTAGCTTCATATATCGTCAGCCGGATCTTCCATTTCATTGCTTTCATCATTACAATCCATTAAAATTGTCAAACCCTCCACGATGTTAAGTCATTAGCGAAAAATTAACACTGCCAGGAATAAACATTACAGTGGAAATAATCGTATTATATAAAAGGACGCAAGATCAAAGAAGCATTCATACATCTTTCAAAGAAATATCAAGCATTAGCGAACACAATGCTGGCTCTTCGTTTGCAAGACTTGCATAATCCCGCACTGAAAAATTTCATCAAGCATTCGTAAACAGAGCCTGAAAACGGTTTAGTTATCTGAGTGATTGTTGTTTATTAGCAGAAAATATATCAGAGAATTCGAATGTGTATAAATATTTATTCCTTTTATTAACAATAAAAACGTTACGGAATTGATCAATTTTTCCATTATTCCTCCACAAATTATATTTATGCACACGTTATTGGCTAATCCAAGACCTCCCAAAAATTATATAGTAGATAGCAAAGAAAAGACCCATCTAGTATGAGCTATAGAAAACGGGAAATCTTTGCACCATAGATAAAACCATGAAAGCATAGCAAAAAGAGGCATGAAAGCTGAATGAATCAAGCTAAGTGAGCACTAACGATAGAAGCCCCAAAAGCCTTTAAATAGCTTGGATCTCCTAACAGTACCTCATCTGAACGAGTCACTACAGCATACTTATCGGATGGATAAATTTAACAGGGCTTAACCTGTTGCCTATTAGATGTCCTCAGAGGAGTATAACTCAACATCAATAAACGACACTCGCATAGCCGCAGGAGGAAATGGTACAGTTAACACGCTTTCATTCGAACTTTGCCTACATCTAAATTAAATTAAACATCGCCCATTTTAAATCTCCAATGAAAACGCACCAGTTACGACTGCAGCATACGACCCGCTGTTCCATGCATGAACCTGAAATAGGAGAAATAATTTCATTAAAACTTTGAAAGCCAATAACCTTTGCCTAGAGTCATAAGCTGTTGTCAGCACAATAACGCAGGTTGGTTAGCATCACGGGAGCTCAGCCAAAATTCAAATTCATCATGGTAGACGATAAAGATGTTGCATGATGGTCAGCAAGTTACTTCAAACTGAGTCAAGAATTAAGTGAAAGCAGCGTAGTTCATGCGCACCAGAAATATTTACCTTTGAACTGATTATACATAGCACTATCAAATTAAATTGTAATCATACCGTTCAATTGATGCAGAAGCAATCAACCATCAACCACACTCTTGTACAGAAACTACGCAAGTAACTGAACTATCAAGGAACCTGCAACAGCATCATAACCTATCCTAAATAGGTAAAAAACACTCGATTTATGTCACATGATGAATTTCTGAATTATAAAAAAATACGAACTAATATAGCAAATTCAAATAACCCATTATACGACAGGTCACTTACCATTTGTTAGATAGAACATTCTTGCAGCGAAGCCCACACTTAGTGGTGGCATGTGTACGAGCAGCAAGAGTAGATGGTCAGAGACAAAACCCTGTACGAAAGCTGCATCAGATTTTTTACTAATAGATTTCATAGTTAACGAGTTAAAATTCATCAGGAAATACGTTCGCTTCATATATCGTCAGTCGGATCTTCCTCAAGTAATTTCATCATTTAGTAGATACATTATGAATGTCGTCATAAAAGAGATTCACGTACCTTACACTTCTTTAAGCTCAATGGACTGGTCTTCATTCAGAAAGATGCAAGAATCTGAAACAAAACAAAAAATTTTCTTGAATCTCACAGCAAATACGTGTGATCGCTTTACACACAAATGCCAGTTCAGGACAATAACGCAGCATTTGATTTGCATCATTAAAAATCAATCGGTAATTCGTATCATCACGTTGGCAGCAGAGCGTTGTAGCATATCATTTGGCCATTGGCAGTCTCACCTCTAAAACGGAGAAGTGATGCGACGAACGAGAGCAGAAGCAAGATCACAATCGAGACAAAAGCCGTTCTCAAAAGGAAGCATGCGTCAATACGTCAACTGAAAAGAAAAACGAACTATGAAAAGATGCACCAAAAATGTGAAAATTCAACCCCACCAACAGATGTCAGTACAATAACGCAGCCAAGGTTAGCATCAGGGGAATTCAACCGGTAATTCGTCTCATCATTGCAGCACTATTGCTCTAAACATCATGATAGATGACTGACGATTCGTTGACTTACCTCAGTAGTATTGAGCGTGGAGCGCCGATTGAAAAAACAAAAGCCGGATTACAGTTGTGGTGAAGATCCGCTCCCAAAATAAAAGATTACAATACGTCACCTGAAATAAGAACAGATTATAAAATATATGCTATAAGAATGACGAATTCAAGTCCAAATGAAATTGTCAGTACAATAATGCAGCCAAAGGTTTGCATCACGGAAATTCAACCGGTAATTCGTATCATCAGGTGATTCTCTGTTCTAATTCATTTAAAACGAAATTGAAAAAAGTCCAAACACTACTAAACTAATACAACTTTGCGCAGTATAAATGAGAACCTTAGACCAGTCTCCGACACCAAATCTTACGTAGCTCCCACAAAGCTGACCATGAATTTCACATTAAAATATTTCACTACCTTCTGTGCTCACTTCATCGGCAGCCTGCAGGGCAGAAGCGCTGCGTCAGCGAGACCTGGGCTGTAAAATAAGCACTCATCAGGAACTACCCCACATGCCATCGTTCAAAAATAAGTTCATTGATATTTCAGACTAAGAGCCTTTTCATACATGATCAAATGATTGACAGAAAAAAATCATCATGTAGAAGTAAACAATACATGACTACGGTGAGTAGCTTTGAAAAGTACCTGTTGTCACAGCGGGAGTATAAAGGCTGAAACATCAGCTCGATGACCAGTTCACAATAGGCGACAGCCATATTTCTGCCTCTTTCATCATCGCCTACATTTTTCGCGGGATTTCTGTCCACGCCCTTTCACGGGCATATCTCGAGTTTTTGTCTAAGAGGTGTATTCTTTTGCCACAACACATTTCAAGTGCAACAAAATGAGTAATTGAATATCACCCAAGGGAATTGCTCAATGCGAAATTTCACAGCAATTTCCAGTTAAAGCGAAAGTCATGGTGAATCGTGTTGGCAGCGTTCCTGGAAGTGGAAACTTAATAAGAAACAAATCCACATACGATCGTTTAATGAAGATAGTTGCATGTTTCAGACTAAGAATTGTTTCACACATGATCAAATGATTGACAGATAAAGGATCATCATGCAACATGAGACGATGTTACACACGCAATGGCTTTGCAACGTACCTGTTGCGAGGCTGTATGAATCAAGTCAGAACCACAGCTTGTAGAGATGGCCATGCCATGTGATCGAAGAATGTCAGCCTCACAGAGGATTTCAATTAACCACGCAGTTCGTCTTTTGAATTGAGGAAAGGAGAATTCTCATGCTGTTGACTTCCCACAGACCGAAACTTGACGCTGTTTTGCAGCTTTTGGGGACACTCGTGGAGGTACCTTACACAGGGTGAGCCATGTTAGAATTCGTTTCAAAGCAAATAAGTATCGTTCACAAAAAAATGGGATCAAAAATTCAGAGAAGCAATTTCACACACAATTACATGAATGACAATACATCTGCACAGAAACTTCCTTTAGCACATGGTAACTCACCTGCAGCGATGCCACCATCCCAGTCACCTTGACTCGACACGCAATGTCACATCTTAATTCCAGAACGAAGTTACGATGCTCATCGAGATTTCGTCAAAGGAACAATATTTCGTTATGATTTGCGCATTATTCAAATAACACTAGCATGAAACTGCTTAAACCTTTGAACGAAAATATTTCTGTAAAAGCTAAACTAATACCAACTTTACTTGACGGTAAAAGAAAGTGAACTGAATCATATCTCTTAGAGCTACTCGGAGGCTGAGATTTTCATTACACATTGTTTAAGAAATTCAACGGAGGCGAGTCAACCACACATCTCATTTAAGAAAAACTCCTGAAAATATAATCTCCTACCAAACCAAGGGAATGGAAAGGAAAATGAAAGAAATTTCCAGGCACGAAGCTTTAATGAGCTTATTCCGCAGGAGAAGCAGCAGCCTTGGCTTTCTTGGCCTTAGCCCTGTCCTGACGCTTCTGCTCGACCTTCCTCCTCTTCTCCTTCCTGGCCTTCAGCGTAGCGTCCCGACGCTGCCTCCTCAGACGCTCGCGGGAAGGCTTCATGTCAGGCTTGGGCTTGCTCTTTGACTTCTTCCTCTTGTCCTTGGGCACAAACTCCCTCGGCTTGAGCTTGCCAGCAGAAGCCTTCTTGGCAAGATGGGCCCTGCGCACCTCCCTCTTCTTGTTCTTCTTCTCAAGCAGAGCCTTCTTCTTGACACGTCTCGCCTCGACGGCGTTCTTGTACCGAGCAGTCTTTGCAAGAGCAAGCTCCTTCTTTTGCTCAGGAGTGAGGACCTTGCGCTTGATGTAGCCAAGAGCGACAGCGGTGTCGTGCTCCTTCTGCTTCTTCAGCTTGAGCAGCGTACGAGGATAGTTGCTGCGCAGGTTCTTGTATGCGCAGTAAATGATGTTACTGCATTTGCGATTAGCTTCTGCTACCTTGAAGGAGTTGTAGTCCGTGATTTTGGCACGCTGCGCAAACAAAGAAAATAATGTAGTGTACCTCCCACTACAATGAAAGTAAATTCAGAGTATCAAATTTTCAAACTCACCACTTACTTCACAAATAACTTGCCAAATTATTTGGCTCGAGTATTCAGAGAACTAAGTAATTCAAAGGACATAAGACAAACAAAATAAACAAAAGCCCATACTACTGAAATATCCTCCATTTTTTCCTGTAACATTTATTTCAAACAGTTTCCCTTCCTTCAGTAATGGTATTACAACAAATTCCAGCAATTTCCCCTGAAAACAAATTTTCAATGAACGCTCCTAACATCCTAAATCTGAAATCTTTAACACTAAGCTACATACACACATCTGACCTCTAAAAATCCTTTCACAACCTCATAACAGTTTAGCAAGATATTCTTATTCTCACCTTGTTCAGCTTATCCACACGCTTCACATAGGGTAGACGTCTGAACCTGAAGTCAATGTGGGCTTTCTCCCACCTTTCCTTCAGTGCCTTGGGGGGCATCTCCAAGGAAATTTTCAGCTGAAACAATGCAACACGTTAGTTCGTTAGTTGCTTCATACACCAGGGTGCAATGTTAGTTTTATTCAAATATTCATCTTTCCAATTAGTAAGCTAAAAGATTAGATTACTCGTTAGTTTTAGCCTCCCTACCCGCAGCAACAAATGCGATCCAAAGAGAGGAAGGAGGAAGGTACCATTTAGTATAGAGTTAAAGGAAATGCGAAATCTACGCAGAAAGGGCATAGAAACAGTTAGTTGTGAAATAAGATTATGAAACAAGACCAAAGCTAAAGAAGAAAGTAGTAGATGCTGAAAAACAGGACAGCAGTGAACCGAAAAAAGGGGGTCCTTAACATAACAAAAACATTTTATTTCAACAAAAAGAAGGCCTACCTAACTCTCAGCTCGGGCCCTCACATTGTCCCCCTGGGAGCGCTAATTCCCTTAGATGCAATAATTGTACCCCTCTAAGGGGTTAGTAAGCTAAATGATCAGAAAGAAATTTAGGAACATCCCCACCACTTTACAGTTCCACACATTGTACTATACTCTATGAACAAGAAAAAGCCATTTTACTGGATTGAAAAATGTAATCCTATGCATAATGCAGTCTTCATAACCCAGGTAATTTTATCATCACTAAATCTTGGCTTCATTGCTTTCAGTGGATACAGCAGAAGTCATCTGGATCTAGTTGGGCTCCATACTTGTCAAGTACACATGACAATTGTACACATGTTCAAGATGAACCTCACCCAATCAAACCAAAATTTTCATAATGATGATAACTGTATCAAAAATTTACTGTAATTTAAAGCCAAAACAACTGACAAAATCCTTACTTGCTTATAAAAGACACCAGCAAAAAATCAAATTCCAATAAAAATCTCACAGATAGAAATCAAAATGAAAATATGTCATAAGCTGCTCACCTTGAACTTGGTCAAGCGAGCATCCTTCAGCTTGATTTCCTGACGAGCCATGCCGGGGCCATCAACCAACAGCTGAAACACAAAATTATACCATGAGATTTTCCAACAATGTCACTTGGGAGAAGAATTCTTAAAAACAAAGATGAAATCAAAAGATACAACTTCATCAACAAAAAGGATTACATTAACTTTACTGAAAACAAGCCCAGTGTTCCACAGTTACCTAATTACCACACAAACATGCTAAACAGAAGAGAAACAGCAAGCACAGTGAAACCAACAGCATAAAGCTCATGAATATATTTACTTCTGTTCTTTAAACTCTAAACCACACGAGCATTCATATAACCATTATTTGATACTTTTCTTTGCTGTAGTGGAAACCTACATTACCAAGCACTGTGTTTTTTTGTACTTTATCATACTTTTTATTGTTGAACAAAGAATGTGCACGAAGAAATTATAAAAATACTTTTACAAATGAAAAGCAGTATCAGAGTTGTTCAGTTTTCATCCAATTAAAAAAAGCAACCATTTCCAGTGGCAAAAATTTTAAACTAAAAATGAAAAATGCATAGCAAATGTTGAGATCACCCAAATTTCATTTAAAGAAATTTATCAAAATTTAGTAGCAAGGTTAATTTTTCCTGAAATATGTTGATAAACTATACATTGAAAATTTAAGGACACCATATCTGTAGCAGTTGGGGTCAAAAATCAGATGCTCACGATTCTGTTTTTCTTTATTTT
>JACJUY010000366.1:46979-101263 GCA_014220935.1 Platorchestia sp. MABIK
GGACATTCCAAAAAGTTGAATGCTTTACCTTCAATTTCCAATTTAAAATGAATAAAAAATAAAAGAAAAAAAAAATTAAAACAAATTAAAACAAATTCAAATTAATTACGTCATAACTTTGGAACAAAAATGAATTTGGAAAAACTATTCAATTCTTTCAAAAGCCCTTGTTTTTCCGCATGCAATAATACTAAAATCATTACTGTAGCTTCAAAACTGTAGGAGAAGAAGCTTTTTGAATCTTAAAATCATCTCTTGAAAAATATAAGTTTTCAAACGTTTTCCATAATAACTCCGAAGTTTACAAAGCTAGAGCGATGCGGTTTGTTGCACTTGAAAGTAAAATGTGTGCTCTAAAAATCATAAAGAATTTTTTCCAAAAACTTCATGTAACACTTTCCGTAGATTTTTTTACCCTAAAATTATAACTTTAACCCGACCTCTTGCAAAAAAATTCATATAAATTTGGAATAAAATAAAACGAAAAAAATTTCTTTATGATTTTTAGAGCACACACTTTACTTTCGAATGCAACAAACCGCATTGCTCTAGCTCTGTAAATTTCGGACTTATTATGAAAAATACACATATGTTTTTTTTATTATAATAAATAATTAATTTTCTATGCCCCCAATGAAAATTTTTTATAGAAGATAAGTTGTTACAAATGTGGAGATCTAGTAGTCTGCAAACTTTCATAGACGTACGTCCCATAGAAAAAAAGGTTCTGATTTTTGGATATGGTTGCCTTAACCTACTAACCACAATGTGCTATGTAATTATTAATGCAATATTTTAAAACTTGCATAAAAAGTTTATTTTTTGTAATAAATGAAATTCAACTATATTCTTTCTGCAAATGAAAGAATATAAACTTCAACTCTTGATTGAGCCTCAATCAAGCAACGGTTGCTCAGACAAGTCTTCACTCCAATCACAAAACCACAAATGAATAGCTGCAGCCATAATACAAGACCCACATAATGATGAAAAATTTGAAGCTATAAGTATATTTTTTTTACAAATTGAGAAACCTTGAACATAAATGACCGACAATTTCATAAGCAAAGTGAGCACTGCACACAGCAAGTTCTAGTCATAAATACAAGTGCATGTAACACACTAAATATCAATTCCACTAATTATCCTAAATTCTCTAAGCTGTGGCTTTAACAAGTAAATCACTTTCCTTTCACATTAATTAGCAATTCCATTTATGATAAAAGTTTTTTAATGCAGGACAACTTTACATTACCAAGATCAAAATCAACAAAAATTTTCAACCAGCACAGCAATAACTTGTAAAAACAGTTCAAATTTAGTACTTTTACTTGGTTTGCTAAGCAATTCTAGGTACACACAAATGGTTCAAAAATTTCTGTATTCAGGAATAATACAGCAGTCTTGTATTCTTCCCAGTTAAGACTTACCCGGTTGCTGTCGATGATGTTGACAATGACTCCCTGATGGCCTTTGCATTTGCCTCGGGTGATATCGACCACTCGGCCGAGCTCCACAAACTTGGTGAACAGCTGTAAAAAAAAATATGACATTAAATAATTTATCATCACTCAAGAAAAGCATACAAAAGGTAAATAAAGAGAGCAACAGATCCAATAAAATTAAATTCTACTGATCAGATAGACAGTTTCAGCTAATCCCACTAGCTTCCTCACGCTAAACCTCAATGAAAAGAAACAAACCTCAATGAAAAGAAACAAACCTCAACAGAGCAAAGTAATGCATAAAACTCTCAACTTGCAAACTAACCAAGGGGAAGGGTTGTATACACAGCTTTTAATTCATTGTGTCTGGCTAATTGTAACAGTTGACTGACAGCTAAACACGGAATTCATCAAACTCTTCAAAAAAAGTAATTAATAATTTTGACTTCAGCTCATGTTATGGTTTGCTTCAAATTCTAGCAACATTTTCATTATAATTAGAGAACTAAGAGCTCATTCACACAGCATAACACTGCATACATAATGGCAAGATAAGATGGTTACATAAAGTGATTCATGCCTACCCAACCCTGACATTATATTTGAAAAATGATTTTGAGCCCCTTTAACTACAGAAGTGTTCCAAAAAAAGAAAAAAAAGTCGTTTGGTATGAGGGTAAAAAAACAGGAAATTTCTGTCCCGAGTTTGTGTTCACATGTCAAGTTCTTCAGCATAGAAATAATAAGGTAAGAAGGAAATTAATAAACAAGATCCTAAAAGTTTAATAAGAAGTAGATAAAAACAGCATGCCAATGAACTAAACAAAAATAGCTCAGAACAAATATATCTTATTTTATTTCAATAAAAAATCAACCTAACCTTGAAATGAGGACCTCACATTTACTCTGAGACCACTAGTTTAACCAGATAAGAACACTAGTTGTATCTTCCTGATAGATACATTGGTATCTCTAGTTCCTCACCTGTGCAAGTCATCGATTCCTCATACTTTAAAGCACAAGTATTCTCCATTTATTAAAATTCAACATTATTCAAACTAAGATTAGGCATTCTCTTCAACTTTTTGAATTCTGGCCCACCAATTTTGACATTATTCCCTCATTGGCTAAGCAATAAGATGAACTCATTGATCATGAAAATTTCATAGAATTTTACTATTATGCTGTCCAGTATCAATTTTTGGTTAATGTGTAGCATTTGGTAATAATCGAATTTTGAATTTTTGGTGCCTAAACATAGTTAATAAGATCAAAATAAACAAGTTTTTATCTATGCAATTTCCGTCGCAAATGAGTATTTAACAAGTTATAGCAATAAATTACTGACCCCAACTCTGGTCTTTGCAGCGGAAAAAATTCATCAAGAGCGTTGTATGGCAACACTGCAATGGACTCTTCCTTTCGACGCGCTCGAATGATCAAGCGTGCTTTTCCCTCGCTTGCAACAAAGCAATTGCGATAAGTATCATACCGCTATAGCTCGTAACATTGTCATTTGTGACGAAAAGTGCATTGAAAAAAACTCGTTTATTTTGATCTTATTAAATATGCTTTGGCATCAAAAATTTGAGAATAGATTTTACCAAACGCTACACATTTACCCAATTTTTTTAATAGAGTTTAAAAACTGAAAATACAAAATTGAATAGAAAATCCGTCAGAGCACATGAACCGTTTGTTTATCAATAGAAACAAATGAATTCATATTTATCAAAAAATTTAATTCCTGTGTATGGTGGAAAAATTAAGAAGCTTTCTCTAGTTCATTTCAATAAATTTCAATAGCAGAAAATAAGAGTATATCTCAAGTTTGATAGAAACATTTTTATAACTTTAATCTCAAGATTAGCTCAAGTACATGCAATTATCTGTTAAGTTCTGATAAATTTAGAAAATGTGTACTTGATATAAAATATCAAGTCATGCTAATGAATTACAATACTCAATACTGATCATGCATAATATGAAAAGAGACTCAATGTCACCTGAAGTTTTGTTCAAAATACTTCAATATTTTATTGAATATAATATATGACAATATAGAATTCAAGTAGTACTCCATGCTTACAGACAACTTTTATTAGATGAAATATGTTCACACCAATGATTTGCTTAGCATTTCATTACATGCTGATCTACACAAGTGTGCATTTACAGCACAACAAATGTAACATAGCTCACACTAATAAACAAATGCATAGTACAGTACCTCTCAAATAACCAAATCAATCATTGTATGAAAAGTGATGAGATTTTATCAAATTATCAACTGCTGGAGCTTCCCCAAAGTTGACAAATCCTACAAGTGCAGCTTGTAATTCAATGAGAGATGTCAACAGTAGTACAAAAAAGAAGGAAATTAGACAACCTATAACGCAAATGTCACAAATACAGCAGTTATTTAGATAGAGCCTACAGCAATGAAAATAAAAAATTAGCGTGTTCTTGACCAGCACAAAACAATTATTGCAACAATAGGCGAGTGAGCAAATTACTTTCTAGCCTAATAACTAAACACGAGCTGAAAAATGTGACCACCAAGAACAGATGTTTCAATAAAGCATTGCCACCTAAAACTTTAAGCTGTATTTCATTTCCATGACACAACTTTACACATTGAAAAATATGGAACTAAAAAGTAACAGATTACAACGAGACACGGGCAATACACGAAATATGTTGATTGAGAACTAGCCTCCCCAATCGTCCATTTTAAAACTAAGGCCAAATGAGCCTCTGCCTAGAGTATGTAAATTCAGGAGAAAAAGTTCGAGTTTCTTAATGATCAGAGAACTGTCAAAAAAGTAACAGATTCAAACGTTTACACAAGTTGATTGACCAATAAATGATCTAGATACATTGCCCAATTGCTAGACCAAAATTCATCCCAAAACCCCACGTTACACGCAAGAATTTCAAACAATCCCCCAGATTTCACAATCGATTTTACTTTGAATCAAAACTTTAATAAAATAACACAATTTACTTCATAACACTAGATATATCAACACGAATTATGCACGAAATAATACGCACCGACATAGTCCCTAACCTATTTCATCAACAGCACACCGTCACCATACACTAAAACAGAATTCCTAAGAACGCGGAGATGTGGCAACACTAAGGCGCTCTAAACACAAAATGAAAAACGTGAGAACTTCGTCTCAAACAACAGAAGACGAGGAAATATTTTTTCAATTAATTTTATATTTCCCAATGCCAGACATAGTGGTACTCATTTATGTTCAATGATTTATTATTCATTCAATTTCGTTAGTGGGAAAACATTTAAAGTTGTAAAAATTGATGTACACTTCTGTCTCTGACCATAATATTTTTATGTGCATGCTCTATATCTGAAAGTTTCCACAAATTTCACTATTTCGTTCTCAAAAGACAAAATATTGTATCATAAGCACAGTTTCGTACGTTTGTAAACATGAAAGTTTGCAAGAAGAAAAAATAGTCAATTAATAAATCAAATGGTCACAAATCAATTGCATGATTTAGGAGATACATTAACTAAACAACTTTAATAATTCCTGCTGAATTATCATGAATATGAAAAGCACACATTTGAAACTGCATTTTTGCAGCACTGTAAAATGCATCACAACAGGGCAACGATTTGAGACCAAATCTTGTTCCCTAGAAACAAATTTTATCAATAACTCAAGCTAAAATAGTTCTAGCATACTCTTTGTTTATATATCTGTCCGTATTTATAAATAATTTTCGCAAGTAAGTACGTAGATCTCATCAGAAAAATATTTTTTTCTCTAAAATGTGCTCGCAGTGGCACAGTGGTTAAGGGATCGCCCTTGCATGGGGGAGTCGAGGGTTCGTATCCCGGCGCTGGCGCGGCAATTTTCCCCGTTGGGTATAAGGGAAAGCTCAAGCACAATACCCCACTCAACCCAGGTGTCGGAAATGGGTACCGGCTTTACGGGGGAAACCGTCATGGTGTCCTACATATAGTGTTAGTTATAAGGCATTTGAAAAACCAATGCTCAATATCATATGTATCAGGCTTGATTGGAAATAAAGCATCATAAGATACCGATGTTTGTTTTTTTTTCTTTTGTATGCCCAACACACAAGTTTTTTGTTCATTCTGAGGAAGAGGGCGCGAAGCTCCAGGATCTTTTTCAGTATTCAATCGGTTTTTTGAACTCTCATAGGCCTCCAAGTTTTTACTTTTCAGGTATTGTATCTATAAATTTCGAAATTGCTGCAGTTTGAAATTCAAAATATTTCAAGAGTCAAACTTGATATATCCTTGTGTTTCTTGAAAAAAAACGTCTACATTCGATTTTCCTTTAAAAATATTAGTTATGGTGAAGTTAAGTTATGTTAGGTCAAATTAAATTAAACACACAGCAAATTTTTTCTTTGTAAAAGTGTGACTAAAATAAAGTCCCTATAGGTACCATAGCTTAGAATTGAGAGCTGAGTGGACATGTATGAAAATCTTCGAAAAATCTATTCAATGCTGAAAAGAGTAGAAAAGTGTTGCTGCTTCGTCTATTACTACACCTCGTATAGTTTGTCTATTTGTAGACCACGTATAGTTTGTCTATTAGTACTCCTTGTATGGTACGTTTGTCCAAGGAAGTGTTATGTTAAGAATTTTTTAAAAGCCAATTTGATGTCATGTGTCTCATGTGTCAACTTTTTTGGAAATAAAAGCTTTTTCTTTCTCTTCTTTTTCTTCCAGACTGAACAAAAAGCTGGTGTTGCATATTTCCTAGCAGGAAATTGTGGAAAATGAAAATTGAGACTAATTTTAAGATCCTAGATGTTCTTTAGTTTAGAAATAAGACACCTGGGTAACGAAGAGTCGTCCCACGAATGGTTCTAGCTGTGATTTCTAAATGACACTCTGGTTACAGTAGATAGCAATTTACTGTTGACCCAAATGAAACAAATTTTGAGGGTAAGTTTTTAAACTTGTTAAACGCAACATAGGGAATGCATTTTTTTATTGCTTTTCTCACGATCATTTGTTTCGACTACTGATATGGATATTATGAAACCCAAATGTGTATACCAACTATGGATCTTTATGCTAAGACATTTTAAAAACCAACGATGGTTTTTAAATGGAAACACATTTAATGTTTAAACACCTTTAATGGAAATAAACTGTTTTTCTTCGTTTTTATTGTTTGCAACGTGTATTCTATCTCTGTTTTTGTTCACCATTGATAGTTTTGAAACACTAAGTGCTGATAGTTGTGAAATATTAAGAATAAGAGCCCGAAAGAGTGTTTTTCGGAAAGTGAATCTATTCTGAGATTGGCAAAATCGAAGCGTGACACTGACGCAGGGATAGGAAACAATCGACGATTAATGCTAATTTATTTCATGGTAAATAAATGAATTGTTTTATCCCGCGAATGGGTTGGAAGAAGGGAGAGACTGGTGCATCAGAACGCCCGTTGCGCCCCAGCACCGTGCCACGATCACTGTCACGGGAGAACAAATATTTAATAATTTGAAGAAACAGAGTCGATAACGACTGCTTAAAAATTGATGGATTAAAATGTTGGCTCAATTTAAATTTGTCTCACGCCGCAAAATAGATGGGTCAGAGAGACCGCGTACGTAATTTAAGAATCGCAACATGAGAATTTGGTAATTGGGTGAACACGTAATCCTGCAGAAAAAAACAGGGCAGAGAGTTCATCTTAAGTACTTGTTAAGATTAGCTATATTTAGACCAACTACTTCTAGTCTCGGCAAATATGCTGAATCCTAGATTAATCATAGTAATTAAATATTGCAATTCAATATTAATTTCGGTAATCTAATTTAGAACATGAAATTTAACAATAACTGAAACACAAAATTAGAGTAAAATTTGCCGTTTTAAAATAGAGGAAGAATTGAGTTGATTTAAGGCAACGTTACTCAAGATTTTAATATCCTATTTTATTTAAGGTGAGCAAGGCAGGTTCTTTGGAACTGCAACTGACGTCACTACATAAAAATGTGGCGCTAGCCATTTCGGTGACTCATATCAGTTAATTAAGCAGCCGAACTCCAGTGGTGAAGCAGATTTGAAGTGCAGGGAGGCAGTAGGTCGGCAGAGATGCTAGCCGATCATGGCACCGTTAACCCTCTCGATGTAGGAGCGATGAAGAGCTGGAGACAGTGGCCACGACACTGGCCACACTCAGGAGAAGATCTTACGTAGCAGGCTTATTAAAATTGAAGAAACTTACAAGTGGTCAAGTCAGGTGAAAGGCTAGTAGGCAACGACGCTGTTGCTGTAGCAAAGACTGCAGAGGTTACTTAAGGGCCGTTTATACTAGGGGACATTTTGGCTGTGAGGCGCGACACGTGTATACGAGGCTCACCACTGAGGCTCATATTTGTGTGTGTGTGTATACGAAGTTCCCTATTCGCCTCGGTAGTTGCGAGGCTCTTGAGTGTCGCGCCTCACGAATTCGATCATAGCGAATAGGAAACTTCGTATACACAAACACAAATGTGAGCCTCAGTGATGAGCCTCGTATCCACGCGTCGATCGCGCCTCACAGCCAAAATGTCCCCTAGTGTAAACGGTCCTTTATTCTTTGGTGCATTCGAGAAGAAGAAAACTTGATTGTGAAGTACGCCGTTGCGACTTTTTATTTAAATAAATTTCAGTGACTTTTTACGTTAATCTTTAAGGGAGTTATTTATATTAAAAATGTTAGCCAAAAAGGAATACCCTTAGAAAAGCTTTAGTTTTTCTACAGAGATCGTTTCTAAGACTGGTTTCAGATTGGTATTATGATGAACCCCGCATGTTGAAATATTTTTAAGTTTGAGTGGGAAATTTTTTCATCTACCGTCGATAACCGTTCAAGTGTTTGCGGTGTAATATCATTCTGTAATTACAAATAAAATGCATAGAAAATCATATTCAAAAAATTTATTTTTAAATTTGACATAGGCTCCACCCACGTCAAAGTTTTTCAGTCGCCAAATGTAAGTTCACTTTACCAGTTGATACAGAGGATCATGAATGGTTGAGCATAATTAGCATAAGAAAATCTATTTCAAAAAGTAAGAATCACTTGCAAATTGTTACTATCTACAGAAAATGGCACATAAAATCATGTACTCGGTCAGTATTGGGATAAGAGTTTAAATTTTCTTTATCAAATGAAAACATTAACACGAGAGGGCATCGTTTTTGTTACTGAACTTAGGCTTCATTGGAAACATTTGACGTATTATGTGCCTTGAAATCTTTACCTGCAAAAACCTATTTCGCCAGTAAATTTCACCAGTTTTAGTGCTTAAATTTATTACACAGAATGCATAACATCCAGCTGTTGAAGATTTGATTTTTTGTTAAAGCTCATTATTTGTACTAACTGTCAGTTATACATTCGAGCAAAGCTGAACGTTTGAGTTGAATAAGTTAATTTAGCTTAACTTCTTTCGACCCAATTTGGCAAATGTTTGTCTCGGCAGTTACAGGGAATTATGCAATTATCGGCAATTCCATCCCAGTTCAGTTATTTTTCGATCCAGTTTTGTCTCATGGTTATCCAACTTATTCGATCCTAGACACGAATTTTGCATCTCTCGTTTTGAGTGAATGTCAAGATTACCGCTATTGTCTCCAGGAACACCTTCAAACGCTCGCCTGTAATTCTGAACTTACTTGATGTGGAGGCGGCGCGTCACCTTATGCGAGTATTGTCGCTGGTAATGTCTTTTGCTGGGCCTAATATTGTCCTTTGCTGCTGGCGTGAGCTGTGCTGCAGTGTGGACTTTATTAGAGTTGTATGGTGGATAAGGGAGAAGGATGCTCTATTCCAATCAATCAAGCCTGATACGTATCATCTTGTACATTGGTTTTTCAAATGCCTTATAACTAACACCAGGATGCAATGACGGTTACCTCCAGGTCAAGCCGGTACCCATTTCCGGCACCTGGGTAGAGTGGGGAATTGTGGCTGAGTTCTCTCTTATCCCAACAGGGAGAAATCACTGGGAGGCACTACCGGAATTCGAACTGCCGACACCTTCCCTTGAAGGGATCTAATTTTGAAATCCTGTTTGGCCATGAGGATGGTTTGGACATAATTTTTATTTACTAAAATGTATTAGACACACAACTAAATACTATCCAGCTGGCCTGGTGGATAAAAGCCACACACACTGTACAATCAGTCAAATACTTCGAGCGTAAGGTCCGACGCTGTGTACAGGCTCTGTTCGTACGCTCATAACAGTTCAGAAATTGGTGCTTCAGCTTTTTCCTCCATTCGTCTACGAGATTCATTTAACCAAAGAAAAATTCACAACGCGTGTAAGAATCACGAAAATTGTAATCAAACAAACGAATTTCCTTGTTGATTTATCAGTTCTACCAACAGTTTAAAATTATTGTTTCCCAGATATTCCACGTACCAAAATTGAACTTGTCAATCTCAGTGACGTCGATGGTGATGGTCGCACAAACGTCAGGACAATCGCTAGGAGACTTATTTTAGTGTTTTGATTTAGCTGGAAGAAAATACGTGCAAGTTTTCCGCACGTGTAGTCCTGACGTAGTCGATCTGTAGCACAACGTGCGCTTATAATAAGTTCATACATGTGTCGTTGGAAGCCTCGAGCTGTCCTGCCCCTGCGTTTTAAATTACGAAATTTATTAACACAAATGTGAAGACCCGAAGGAGCTTTGCTATCAAACCTCCATCGAGTGAAGCTCCATTAAGTAAAAATTAGCCTATCCAAATTGTGAAGTTAATTGATTGAATATATTTTTAAAATATAAATGGCATTGATAACTGCCGTTATGACGTTAACAAACACCTAGGATATCGATGTAGGCACCCTCAAAGATTAGGTTAATAGGTGAGGTTGATAGGTAGGGGATAGGTGAGGTTGACCGGAATGAGCCTACGTCAGATGTGTTTAGGGCACGTGTAGCGCAACAAAGCCGCAGAAATAAGAAAAGTGAGAAACCTCTCCTGCTGCATGTCACGTCTGCTTAACAATTAATGACAAACAAACATTTATTCTCACTAAGTGAATCAAATCTGTAGTCAATGAAGCTTTCAGTCATAGCGCTATCATATCTACAGTATTTAGGATAAGAATAATGTAGGTCAAGGTGAGCAACAATTGGTTTTAAATTACAGTAATTGCAATCACACTAATTGCTGTAGAATTTTTAGTAACCAACGTTGCCTGCGTCGTTTTCTCAAATAAATGGTGCCTTTGTAATTATGCCGTGTTCCTCACATTGAAGTCAAAATTTCAATAGTCGAGTTGCATCCATTATAATGAACCTATGTCCTCAATTTTGACTTTGTATTTTTAGTTTTTAAACTTTAATAAAAAAAATCATTCGTTTGCTCTACCATCCAGTCGGGACCAAGTATACGTCAAGGACACCAAATTTGCAAACTCGGCCTAGGTGTACTTTACGGACACCAGTGTTAATTCAGGTGTAATTTAAAGGACACCAGTGAATTTTTTAATGTATCTATGCTACAGTGTTCTGCATATCTTGACTGCAATCAAATCGAAATAATTCTTTTCTATAATACGAATAACCGCTGTCATTTTAATAAAATGAACCGAGAAACATTTCAAATAGAAATTCTTCCTCTACTTGGTGGAGATCCACTGCCGGCCATTGAATGGATTATAAACATGCTGTGAATATCCAGGGAATGGGAATGCTATATCTCAATCAATGAAGTTGAAGTTTCTACTATGAAAAGAAAATGTCATTCTTGGAAAACGTCTTAAAATCAGTATCCATTCCAATAACAAACAATGATTCACTAATCAGAAAGGAAAATGTTTAAAGTATTTATGTTTTGACCGCCTCTTTATTAGGCTTGCTATGCATTGCTTTTATAAATGGTTTAAAATTTTATTTAACGTCGTTTTAATTATCATAAATATCCCCCAAGTGTATTTTAAGGACCCCCAAAAAAAACGGGTGTAGTTTATCGACACCAGATAGAGCTGGTGTCCTTAAATTATACTTGATCCTCAAGTCGTATTTTCAATCGTACTGTAAAATTATATCCTTAAAAATGAATTTAAACCTTCAGTAGACAAACTGGATCTCCATTAATTTAATCGTATCTTCAATGATCAAGTCTTGGTCTGAATAATTGGGTTGTTTACTCAAGATAAAGACATATCCTCAAAAAGTAAATAAAATTGTGAAAATGTAACTCTTGCTCTCAGTTAAACGACTTCCAATGTTTTTATTCGTGAGTTGAACAAAAAATATCTTCGTGCCTTCGTTAGCTGAAGTATTTTTCCTTTATTTCCCTCACAAGAAAGTGTTCGCCGCCCGCCGGGATCGAGCGAAGGACATGCGTGCAGGCAACAGAAGGAACTGTCGCTTGGAGGCGTGGAGGAGGCACCGCTGGAACTATGCAGCTGTCTCGGAAACCGGGATGTGGTTTTGTGCTTCGCTGCCGAAGTGAGGAAGTGACCAATGCATACTTTACTACCTCTCTCCCTCCGGAAGGATGATGACATACGTGTTCACAAATAATTGTTTCCACGACAAAACAGAGCAATGCAGCGGCAAACCGAGAAGTCCTGGTAAAGTATCAAATTTTACAACTATAACAGGCTTTTAAAAATGCTAGTTTCAAGAAAGTCGTATACGCCTGCATGAGTAATGCAGATCACGCACAGCTGGCAGATAGTTAGAGTGTACTCGGTTTCAAATGGTCCGAGCAAAAAATATAAAAGAAAATGAATGGCAATAAAGCTTAGATAGAGATCTACATTTACTGGTGCGATAATTTGTCTGGCAGGTCGGAACGTCAATGTGAGTGAAGTATCTCCTAGAGTCTAGAAGATGAAATCTGGGGAAAGCTTGACGCATAAAAAGAGCTGTACCTTAAAAAGAGAGCCGTTTATGTGCCGGAAAATAAAGTATCATAGTGAAGAAATGTAGTACTAAGCAATTTCTGGATCCTGTTTTTCACGTACTACAACTTTAAGATGGTAGTATCAGGCTAGAAAGACGAAAAAATGATAAAAGCACATCGCCTATTTTGTAGTCAGGTTTTATTACTTTTAAAAATGTGTTCATCAGCTACGGCTTCTCTTATAAATCCCGCGAACAAAGTACGAACATTTTTTCTTATGGTAGGTAGAACGATGAGCTAGTCAAGAGATTTTCTAACCGCTCATTTATATCACTTCCAAATTTGCTGTGTGACCATGAATGTCTTTCATTCACTAAGGCTAGAGTCTCTTTTATTCACATTTGTTAACTATCTGCAACAAATCCTCGAAGCGAGCATCAGCTTCTTGTAATTTCACCGTTGCACGGACGTGACAATCTGCCGGCAATAATAGCTCATTCTCGTACGAATAATGTTGCTCTTTTTAGTTCAAAGTAATAACTTAACATAAGCTGGATACAAATCCCATAATTCTGGAGCGATGAGTACTTTCGTACACTTATGATTATTCCTATCGTAATGCTAAGTGTTTCAACTCAAACCTAAGTACAAGGTTCAGTCAAGGGCTTGATAATGTCCCTACGTACGACAGTATGACAAGCTTCACAAATTAGAGGGAATGAGAGTCAATGCCATAGTCCTCGTGTTGAAGTGCTTCTGTAGTGCATCGGATTGCTTGGAGCTCGCCTAGCTACGCACCAGCCTAAGGCCAGTAATCAACCATCACTCGGTACATGAAACGAGTGCTGTGTTGTGCGTGCTGGCATCTGTGTGAGATCCCTGAGATGTCACTGAGAAGGATATGAATAATATGGGAGAAGACTTGTTTAAAAACACTGTACAATCGTATAGCCAGGCAAGCCGACGGTGTCATGAGGCAAATATTTGTCGTTGTCGTTTCAGTGAAATTTGCTGCACTTGAGGGTCTGCTTTTATATACCTATTTACCGATTGTAAATTCTGTCTAAAGTTAAACTTAAAGTAAAATAACACGTTATAGATGAACGGAATGACTGAAGGCAGCTTACCAATAGAAACCATGGAATTTAAAATTACTATGATAGTGAGCTGGCTTTTTTATATTGTTTTTCCTCAACGATTTCGATGAGTTTCACTTGGCGATACATCCTCATGATCTTAACATACATCATTTTCAGGACGAGAGGGAATGTGAATGTTTGAAGATTGGATCAGTGTTGTGGACTTCAAAGTCTCCGTTGCATTTTGGCTCAAGCGAAATTCAGTACCAAATGGGGCAAGCAAGCAAAATTTTTCTAAATTCGACAAACAATAACGTTCCTATTTCCTAGTATTACTGACGACATCGATTTCGACTACATCGACAAATAGGAACTTGGGACGAGAATACAACGAATAGCTACAACGAAACTGAGTTACAACAAAACAGAATTTATTCGCAAAATATTTTATTTCTGAGCAAGCATCCTAGATACGAGTAATATACTGGTGTGTAAATTCTTCCAATTTATTTATTTCGATGTAGTTAATCCCTAAGTAGCCTCTACGCTTATCTGTACCGTAATTAAAGAATTTAGAAAAATGCTTCATCTGTAAATTTCCACTCTAAATTATTGAGAATTAGTGTTCCTTACAATATTTATTTGATAGATATTTACATCAGCGAAGAATAAACTTCAATAAATTGATAAAGGTCCTTTTCCAACATCAATCATAGGTCTCTAAGATTTATGCCTGTGAAGTGCAGTGACTTTATGGCTCTGAAGTACACATAATAGCTTTATTAATGCGGAGGTGTGGATTCGTACCAATTTTTCCATTAACTGCACATAACAATGCCCGAAAACACTTACTGCGCAAACTGCAGATTTTACAATTGCGAGAGAAACGATAGTTATTCAAACGAGCAGTAGGAGAGTTGGAGCAAACTGGTTCACGTCCGCACTTTGGGAGCTCATTACTGCTCACATACGCTATTTCTAAACCAGGAGGCAACCTCAGAATGGAAACTAAATAAGCAGCAACACCACAAAAATATCGCTGTTGACTTGAGCCAAACATCTCCATGCGCATGAGTCTCGACTCGAACAGGTGGTGGAAGACGTAATCAACGCTTCCACTTGACAAAATTCACACTTGTCCTGATTTGCCTCAGATTCATTCGCCTGTAGTCTGCACAGTTGTGTGGTTGTTCAGTGTAGCTAATGAGACTGACCAAGGAGGTCAGCAATAGAAAGCTTTATCTTGAAACGGTTTCGGAATAAGCCTTATCCTCTTCCCCTAAAATTTATTGACCCGAGCTCTACTGATTTTGGATTACGTTCTACAAATTGGAATACTTTGCCTCGAAAACTTTCAACTGAGTGAATATTTTTTATTTGAGATCGTAGAATTCCATGAAATTATCAACCATATTTATTTCTCTAAGTTAAATTTTTACCCTGAAAACTTCATGCAGTACGCTTTTTACAATAAAAGGAAGATACACTAAAAACGTCACTATCATTCCAAAAGACAAATGAGTGGGAAGTGAGCCAGCTGCGACGACTACCTGTTTAAATTCCCTTCATCACAAAGCAAACATATTTGATGACTTTTTCTATTTGGAGAAACCTGTGACAAGCGTCAAACTAACTGGTGAGTGTGATCGGTCATAACTGATACATTAATGAGTATTTTCTGAGTTATGATTTAGATATAGGGAAAAACTGCGTGCTTTATCACAAGATAACCGAGCGTTTTGGTGCTCTTTCCTTTGAGTGATATCGTGAGAGTACACGCGTGCCATTTGCTACCCTGCTATGTTAACATCGAACGTACAACCTAACACCGGATAAATTTTTGTGCGGGCTTCCCATACTTCTTCCCCAAATTACTGGTGCGAACTTTTCAGCTTCTTCAACTGTCTCGTGCCATCGAAATGAAAGCGAGCGGGCGTGTGAAGCTGTTGATGTTCGTGGCAGTTGTGTGTCTGGTCACCATCGCTTATGAGGTGCGTTGATGCTAGCTAGCTTTTATTTTTGTGAATCAGTTAAATTTCATCGAATTAATCAATATTTTCGTGGATGTGATAACTTTTACTTTAATTAATATTTAGGCAGGAAAGCATCTTTCTATTTTTAATTTGGTAAATATGCCTTAAAAAAATTACGGCGGGCTAAATTAGAACATTTTGTTTCCATTGTTCTCGCAGTAAACAAGTGATTTTCAAAGTAAAAAATTTCATCGAAATTAGATTGATTTTGATAATTCGCAGTGAATTAAATTCAAAATAACCACATTTTCATTGAATTGAAAAGTTTAGAGCAGTATTACCTAGAAGCTAAAGTGAAATTTTATTCGAAGAAAAAAGTTGTAACTTGTAAAAGATTGGTTGATTAAACGAGTATTTTTCGCAGAAAGTTCTCTTTGCGTTAATTATACACACACGACCCAATAACAGTCCCAACTAAACCACACGTCGTGCAGCTGCCGTACGTACCTAAAAGCTCTACCAGATGCGAATATGTAATTTTCTCTTGACCAAAATGCAGAGGAATTCTAATAAGAATTTATTAATCCTACGAACAAAACAAAGTACAACATAATTAAAAACTAAGATCTTGATAATGTTATTCCTGCAAATTGAATATTGAGAATTCATTAAAGTCATATGTTTGACACAGTTCATTTTCTGATGTGAGTTGAAACTACATATTACACAGTTGAATATTTTGCTTTCATTTCGTCAAATGAATTCGGCCGGAATATGCGCATAGTTCCCAGCCGTAAAGCCGGATGTTTGAACATTGACTAAGTGAACAAAACCATTCCACACCCATGTGCATCATTGTCCATACATGATAAGCAATAATCTCTTGTGCTACGGTAACTAAACGGAATTACATAATATACTTTGATCTTTTAAGCTACATTAGTGAAAGAAAACAATTTATTTCACTCTTAACTATAAATGAAATAGCAAGGATAGTCACTTTTAAAATAGACATTATTACTTAGTGAGTTTAATATGTCAGAACTAAAAAAAACTCGCTAATTAATAATGTCTATTTTAAAAGTGACTATCCTTGCTATTTCATTTATAGTTAAACTGTGCAAACGGCAAAACATTAATGTAAATCATTTCAGTTTTACAGCTGATCTCCCAAAGAGCCGTGGAGCATTTAACGATAACACGTTTTTTCAGAACTCGTCTTGAGTTTCATGTCCATGAAAATGACAGGGTAAAATCGTTCACATGGTTCAAATTTTAAGTATGTACATTTGCACAGGGAGTGAACAAAGCCTTTTGACTAACAAAATGGTAATTAACACATGCTTAATTATGGTAACGAAGTAGAATAGCAATCACAACATTCTCATCAGGACCTACATCTACATAGTATTTAACTATTCCACAATATAGCCCGCCCAGCCCGAATCACAAGTTCGAGTCGGCCGCACCTCTGCGCTGCATAACGCAGCAAGTCGAGCGTAATTTCTCACGTGCCTTCGTGCGAGCATCAGAGCTTATTAGTTGCATGAGAAGCGGCAAAATCAATTTAGTTGGAGCTTGGCAACGATGGGGCTGCAATTCCTTATTCTAAACCTTGGAAAAAGTTCATTAAATCAATTTTATGACCTCTTGAACATGCAAGAGAGGGTGTAATTTTGGTTGTGAATGATCATGTGACTATTAACATTCCTGAACCTTAACATAAGAAAGAAAGGGGCTTTAACTCTAAATCAGCTTGTACTGAAAATTAGTTCACTCATTTCGTTTACACCCTGTACAAACATAAAATGAAAGAATCGACCGTTAAATTTGAAAAATAATATTCCCGCTAAAATTTGAGTTTCACAGAAAAGTGTTTTCAGTTAACTTCTGTTATCATAAAAATTCGTTTTGAAGGAGTAGGAGAAACAATTTTTTCACTCGTCCACGACTGGCAATAGAAGCATATAAATAGCGTGTTATCGCAAAGAAAGATGAGATAGATGCGAGATAGCTGAATTACAAGCCTGTCTTGTAGATGATGTTTAGTCAGTTCATACAAAATGCTCCAATCGTATTAAATTCTACCTTTTTAGGTTTATGATCGCAACAACGAGTTTTTCATTACAAAGATGAGCCCAAAGCAACCGCTGGAAGGAAAAATTAAAACTTCCTCCGACAATTCAACTCCAAGGATCGATACACAAGGGATTCCTACAAACGAGGTGAAGCCTGCCTCGATAGTCGACTCATTCCTCTCCTGGATAACGAACAGTTCGACAAGTAATGGCACCGACAAGCCTTCTGATTATTCAACCGCGGCGCAGATGGATTCAGTGAACGATGACCGTGAGGTGAATCCTGCGCATACGTAACGTTGTGTTAAGAGAGCTTCTAGAATATTGTCTGATTTTAAATCAGGCTGTGTAGTGGCTAGAAACGTACATCCCTGCGCAAATTCGCCTTATAGTAACCTTAATCTCCGGCAGGCTTGCAAGGTGGGTAACTCACAACCTAATCTACCACTACCGAGATACCTATGTGTTGATGCCACGAGCAGTCAGTAAAACGATGAAAAACATGACATTTAATCTGATTATAAAGACGCTCATATTCCTTGTCAGAAACATTCATATTCGGAACTTTGATCTTTCTGCACAATTTATCAAGGACTATAGACCACTTGTGCTGTGTCTGTTGAATATTTTCAGCTCACTTTGTTATTACCATCGTAAATCTGTAGATGCAGCTGTTACGTCTTCTCAGCACGTCATTTCTGCTAATGTACGTGTAGTTGATAGATGGAATTTTTTTCTTCTGCATGAGCAATCTGAATTGTTGTAGAAAAATAAACAAAAATTTTCGGTATTTGGTGGTTCACCTAGTATCTTTTCCATAACATAGGGAATTTTAGCGCAATGTCAAATTTCATTCAATATACATATGTCTAGCGACTTGTCTGTGTTCCCTGATTTGCAATTTTCTTGTTTTTTGGCTGTGATTTCGTAAATTAGTAAAGCGTCTCAGGACCCATTTTCATTTTAGGCAGCCCGAATAGTGATAGTTGCTGATGGACAATTAGCAGTAGCCCATATAAATGAATGTATTATGTGTTTTTAGCATTTATCATAGAACCATTGGAACATTTTTGAAGAACAAGATAACAAAACATTTCAACATCCTGCAGAAAGTGTTTGCCGCGCGACGTGATCTCGCCAGGCAGGGATGTCAACGTCACGGCACGCAGACGTCGTTCAGCAACGACATGAAATTGGTGCCCTTCGATCAGCTACGATGGCTCAAAAAGAGGGACTTGGTTGTGTGCTTCTCAGCAAAGGTAAGCTTGCGATCTCATACTTCACAATTTTTATCTAACGCGTGCACTCGCAAGGTAAAGTGACCATACTTGAACACGAGTTGTCAGTTGAAGGCACCTCAGAACCGTTTTGAGGCGATCACTGCTGAAACGCTCTCTGAACCACTCATATTTCCCTGGAATTCTAGGGTAATTTTCGAAATGTTGCACCAAGGGTAATTTCAAAACAAAGTTAACAAATTTCTCACTCCATCCTTTTATCAAACACGCTCGTAATTTTTTCAAGAGTGGAGAGAGTAAAGTTGTGTTATATTAGAGCATACAACGCAATTTTTTCCACTCTTCAGGAGGGAGAGGGCAAAGCTCCTTTTACCCTAAATTCATTTAATGTTCATGGAAAACACCCAATTTGGCCACCATTGCACCTTAAAACTTCAAATCAGCCTCAGCTTGAAGCTTGAGACACGTGCCTGCCACAGAGTGTGTACTGCACAAGTGTCAAATTTTCCATGAGGGGAGGAAGGGAGAAACGCTCTCTTTACCTTCACTGCAAGCTTGTGTCAGTTGTGTCGTGTCACACAAACCGTGTGTGTCTTTTGTGTTGTGTCACACGTACCGTGTGTGTCACTTGTATCGTGTCACACGCACAGTGTGTGTCACTTGTATTGTGTCACACGTATCGCTTGTGTCACACGTATCGCTTGTGTCACACGTATCGTTTGTGTCACACGTATCCTGTGTGTGACCTGTATTGTGTCACACATTTCTAGTGTGCCACTTGTATTGTACAATATGCTTGTGTCATGTATCTGAGACCACAAGTATCTGGTGTATCGCCAGTGTATGGTGATACATGTTTCACACAAGGCTGATATGTCGCACGAGTCTTGCGTTACACTCGTGCCTTGTATGACAACTGTGTCATGAGCGCTACGTATGTGCTGTGTGTCAGACGCGTGTCAAGTGAGTAATACGTGCCGTGTGTAAGACGCGTGTCAAGTGAGTATCACGTGCCGTGTGTCAGACGCGTGTCAAGTGAGTAACACGTGCCGTGTGTCAGATGCGTGTCAAGTGAGTAACACCTGCGGTGTGTCCGGAGTCGCAAATGTTTTGTGCGCCGCATGTGAGTGCTGTGAATCCCGCGTCTCTCGCCACAAGTGTACCTGATGTGTTCGTATCTTCTCCATAGCGCTAGGATTTAAACGTAAAACTCTAGTCCAAAAACACCCTGGTTCGGTCTCTATAAGACCCTCGCTATATTTCTACCACAATCTATGCAGACATTCACAAAACACTCTTGCAATCATTCCTTGATAATTACCAACAGCTGTGCCGAACACCACAGCTTCCCAAAGGTGTGCACAGGAGTTGCAACCTCATCATTTAGCCTTACTGACAATTATCTCGCTAATCACTTGTGATTAAAGACGCGCAAGAGCTTAAAGTAAGTCTAGTTTACTGTACGTCTTGACGACACCCGCAATTTACTGTGCGTCTTGAGGAAATCCGCAAGTTTACTGTACGTCTTGAGGAAATCCCCAAGTAAATGGGCAAATGGAGAGGTGTTTGGAAAATCCTGCAACATGCTCCAGCGCATTAGGTAGCATAAGAGGTGCTTCATCACGAGTGCTCTTCGGAGCATGAACTGAACTGGGGACTGAGGATGCTTCCCTCCCTCTCCCTGCTAAGCAACAAAATTGTGATGTATTCTCTTTGACAATTAATGTTATATGGGCTTTAAATTCAGACCAATGTGAAGTTCATAGGTGTTGTAGTTTCGAGTTAAAAGCGTGGTCAAAAGGTGTTGTTTAGGAAAATCGAGGAAGAGCTTCACTCTCAGCCCTCCTGAATAATGAAAAACGTGTGCTATATGTGAGTTAAGTCAAAGCTTTATGAGCTTTATTTTGTGATTGATTTGAAGTTCCTACGTTCAGTTGTTCGAGAAGGACAACGTATGTACTATCACACATACTTTTTCTGTACGTACTATCACACGCGTGATCACATCGCATACGCACACTACCAAAACTTTGAATCGAAGATTTGAAAACGCATGATGTAAAAAACTAATCTTGTTTGATTCCTCCTTCTAATTCTCAGTCCGCAGGGTCGGAGGAACGACAATAAAATAAAAAACTCGTTTATTGAGCGTTATTAGTTTTACACGGAAGAGACATAGCGGAACAAAGCGCGTTCCTATTCCGTAGAGAACATTGCTGGATGAAGGGAGAGAAAACAACGGGAACTGTCCTCTCATGTAACCTCCGTAGGGCGTTCCGATGTAGCACGGTGGGATAAGACAAGAAGGAATTGGGGTTGAGCTCAGATTTGATCAACTTAATCTAGGATACTGCCCACTACTGGTTTTAGAATACTGCTCCCTACACAGAATAATGAGCGAAAGTATTTCGTGAATACTTTTTCAGTATATACTGCAGCATACAGTTGTTGAGCTGCAAATTGACGTGCTATTTTGGTCTTAAATTCTTTCATTGTTTAAGATTTTGATGCTATGCAGAAGTTTGTTCCATAGTAAGGGACCTGATATTGACAGAGCTTTCTACTCATTTTCAGATGAACGATAATTCACTACATGATTTCTTCTGTTCGGTTTTTGATTCATTACAGTAGGGGAATAAATTGTACAATATCAGCATTGCTCTGCGAGAGAATACGTATTCGGCTTCATGAGTGAGGAATCCTTCTTGAATAGGAGTCCAGCCGACTTTACCCAGGAGAAGGGTTAAATGATCGCTCCTGTAGAATTTACCTCTCCAGATTACTTTGGCCGTTAAACTCAAACATTTTTGAAACTCTTTCAATATAATGAGGTATGTCTCTCCCTATGTTGCATATTAAAATATGCGTCGTTATTATGTGGCACTGGTTTTGTGAGTAAGAGCTCCGGAAGCTGTTGTGTTCCTCCTTTACGAGCTCCGGAAGCTGTTGTCACGCTCCTCCTTTACGAGCTCAGGAAAGGTATTGTTATGCTCTCTTGCCAGACTTCCGGGCACGGCTGGTTTTAAGAGGAAGTCTGTAACCGACAGAGCTCAGTACACTGATACGTGCGTACCAGAGTGTTTCCTTACTCCTGCCTTGGTAGTCTAAAGCTACTGAAATTTTAGTTTGCAGCTACAGTTAAATAAACCTCTAGTTGTGTAGGAAAGAAACTACACAACACCCTACTAGGCTTCAATAGTCAAAACGCGAAAACACTGATGATTGAATGGCTAATAATCAAAACTTTTTAGACGAGCATTCTTTTCATAAGATGAAAAACATTTAAGTTTAAACGTTAAATTTGAGGGACACATTTCAATCGAGTCAAATGTCTAAAAAAATTTCATTTCCTTAATTTGACCGTCTTATACTGTTAAAGTCAGGTTTAGAATTTTTTAATTGCATCTTCAGATCCCGATAAAATGCATTTGTTTTGTTCGCATTTAGTTTGAGCCCGTTTCGGTCATACCATGATTTCAAGCTTCTCAATAGGCTTTCAGATTTTATTATCGTATGCATTAATTCTGCTACAGAAATTGTGATTGCAATTTGAACATCATCTGCATACATAGAGATTTGTTTGTTAGACGGCAATGGAGGGAAATCATAAATGACGATAAAAACAAAAGAGAACCAAGAATAGATCCTTGAGGAGCACCAGAATTGTTCTGAATGAATAGGGAGAACATGTTGTCTAAGCGGACTGCATGAGACCGATTTGATAAGAAGCTTTAAAACCATTGTGGGTCTATTCGCACGTTCAATATTTTTAGTAAAGGACCTAATGTTCGATCCTGTCGAACGATTGAAGCGATCGGGCAGCAGTAATAATGTTACATTCATATGATCGATATCACTGTATATTTTTCAATGATGTTGAGGAAAGCCTCTTGAGTACTAGCGTTCTTCCTGTAGGAATATTTATTTTGATGAAAAAATTTGGAGTTGTCCTTAGCCCACAACATCGTAGAATGTCGGCAGTTGTTGAACCATGACTGAAATCTTCACAGGGAATTAAAATATCAACAACTGGAGTCACGGCAAATGAAATGATGTAATCACTGTTGATAAAATTAGAAGTGTAATTCATGGGCATTGTCTTTAATTCGCAGACATTTAGTCAGTTCTGAGCCGACTCATATTTGCTTCGAAGTAATGCACAGACAAAATTAATAGTAAAGTTGATCTTAGAGTTATAGGACATCTCAAGCGATACTCAAATTATACAAGTAGAGTTAGTCCCAGTTATACAACTTAAGGTATCCTTGATTCAAGTGTGGTGCCTAGTAAAATTCTAAATAAACTATGATTATTTTTGTATTAAAACTAGAGTGTCGGTTGCGATTCAAAACTTCAATTTTATTAACATAAAAAAATAACGTATTGCACGAGCGCCTAACGCATTGATATACTGACGGCTTTTTGGCAACATCCAGCCAAGGCCGATCGGTAAGCTGTAGACACCAGCCTATTTTGCTACCAGCACTGGTACGAGGTAGACGTACTGTGTTCTCCTCGATACAACCGTCTGGGGTGAGTGTCTACTTAATTAGTTGCTAACTGTGCCAAGTTCTACGTTTTAGATATATAAGCTGTACTTAGTTTTTGTTTACCTTTTTTACCAAGCTTTTGCTATCATGTGGGTAGAAGTGAGTAACGAATATAATTGACCCTTAGTATTCAAATGATAGTCTATGAGGTGATAACTTTGATTTCGGGACTAAGTCCTTTACGCGTACATAGTCACGCTTAACATTTGTTATATTTAGTTGTTCGTTAATTAAGTCATGTTCAAAAGTACCTCGTCTACGACTGTCATTTCCGCTTCGATTAATAGACCTTGTCATGTATTCAAAGAAATCCATTGATGTTTTTGGCGAGTGAAACAAAATACTTTCAATTCCTTTTTATGAAATTGCGTATTTTTGTTTGTATACTTTTATGTTATTAAATTTCTTGTGTCCTTTGTCAGATCGCTGCTACCCCTTTTTACCATTATATCGTGTCTTACCATTATACCGACATATCACATACTCACGCAGTAAATAAACCGACTTAAGAGAACTCTCTTATTTGTCCTAGTTTACTAATTGAAACATTAGACGAGAAAAGGGGATAACGATCACCTTCCCCAAATAAGTTATGAACATCTTGGAAAAACAGACACCAATTTTGTTTAATTATAAGTTGAGGTTCGCATAAGAGGATGTCGAATAACTCGAGGATCAACTGTAGTATTCTTGAAATGAACAAATCTGAGTCAAGTGACGTGCACTAATTTCCCATGAGGTTGGGACCTCGACTTGGCTCAACTACCTGCTGCACGACAAGTTTTCGCCATCCGAGTTTCAGAAGTTGGCTGATGGGAAGACGCCATTACACACGATCGCCCTGCGTCAACTAAAGCCTGAATTTCCAGACCTGCGGTGAGCCTCAACTCGTGCCTGTACCCAGATACGAAAACCGTGAGGTAACCGAAAAACTTGAGATAAAAATAAGTTATGAGCTATATTATGAATTGATGAAGCTTAATAATAAGCGTTCCAGTCTCAGACCAACATCAGAGTTGAAATGCTCCACAAAAAATGTACATACTCAAATTAAAGTCATCCATTCACGAATGGAAATCTAAAATTAGTAAAAAATTACTTGTAATCCTGTTTCCTATTTACCATTGATTCATGAACTGCGATTATTCTTTGAAACTCGCTTATGATAGAAAATGTACAAGAATTCTGGTACTTGCCTATTTACATAAAACTTCGATTTTGATTAACTGGGAAATATTAATTGTGATCAAATTATTACTATGCTCACGGACTGCAAAAAATCGGGTTATTCTTATGAGTGAGCCAGATCTATAAAACGACTTACTAGAATTTTCTCGGACTCTAATGCAGGCAATACGAGATGTACTGCCGAAACCCTCCGACACACAACTAAAATTAATAATCGGCGCAGCTTGCTTTACGGTAAAAAATTATCTTGATAGGTGAAGAAGAATCAACTTGAAAATTGTTTGATAGGATAATTTTGAAATTCGTTTAGTATCAGCCAAATCTCCCTCAGCGTCTGAGACCGTGAACCGAAGTGCGGAAGAGACACATGTGGTGCAAGTCGAGTGGCGTGCTTTGGTACAACGTATCATGTGAGCCTAACGGTTAGATGTACTAGAATGAGTTAGCTCCAGGGTGAGAAAATTTCTCCTACGAAGAGAAATTTACGTCTAAAGTCAGAAAGTTATGTCTAAAGTGAGAAAATTATGTCTTATAATTAAGCCAAACTTTCTTTCAAAGCTTTGGTGATTATATTTCTTGATTTTGGACTACCGGTCTGTGGAAAACGAAATCAATGTGTTTCATATTTTTGCAAAACAAATGCTCTTCAACATACATATCCAGGGTTTGTCATCTTCCTCGACAACACTGACACTTAACCCATTGTTTTAATTCGAGATCGCTTGATTCTTTCACATGGATTCCCTCACACAATCGCATGAACACACACGCTGAGTTTCACAGCAGCTACCTTTAAGCTTACGCTAGCGCTCATTGTCCTAAATCCCGAGTCGTACACGTGTTGCAGAGAGCTCGTTGTGGCGCAGCTTTTGAACTCATCTAAGGTGGCGAACGTGAGGCATCCCTTCGTGCGGCTCGTGTCTGCATACAGGGACAAATTTGAGCCATGCCTCACCCAGAGGTGGGGTTTTTCGTGTTGCGTGTGGGGTTGTGCGTGTTGTTGTTCTCGGGGCAGGATAATCTTCTAGAGTTCTTTCGGAATTCTCTGAAGGCTTGTACCCGAAGGTTACGTGAAATTGACCCCTGAGTCCTCCTTGATTTTTTTAGTCAACTACCATAACCCAGATGTGAAGCAGGTTGGTACGCAGGCGAGAAATTCAGGATACTTTTTGGTTACATACATGCTTTTAAAAATAATCTTAGGCGGTCGCAAAGGTGGGGACTGTGTTGCCATTTTCTGCATGCAAAACATAACTTTCTCTGATTTTGTCATCATGTTTTGAGTTAAAAAGACGATGGTGGTGTCTGGTATAACACATTTAGGATTAGCATGCAAGAACTCGCTGAGACGAGAATTAATTCAGCGAATTTTTGTTTCAAGGCGTGCCAAGAGTTGCTCTTCACTATTTCGTGTCCAGTGTGCTAAAGTGAGGTACGTTAATGTTTCGAAGCCTGCGCCGCTTAGAATTAGCCCTCGACTAGGTGGTGACTGCCATGGCCTCCAATGAACTCGAAGGGGGCACTATAGTTCCGAGGGATTTCTCGCTTTTCATCTTCATTTTTTTCCATGTTTTCGATAGATGATGAAAACTTGGACAGCGACACAGAGTTCTGAGCAAATAATAACCTCTTTGTAACCTCGCGATTCAGCGAATAAATTGAAAGGGTTTTACGTAACTGGATGCAATGAGGGCCAGTTTTCGGAGTCCCACGCCTATATGTTACACCACAGATCTCGAATCCTGTTAGGAAACAGCGAACAAGGACACTTTAGGATTATAGAACCTTGTGGATTTTTCCTTGTACAATACTTTGCATACATTAGTATAAACTTGATTTGCAAACAATAATCAAATAATAATTCAATAATCTCAAACCACTGCAACGTTCATCAATACTTTTCCACCGCTCATTTTCATGTTTCTGCTCATGTATTTAGGTTGGTGGCGTGAACTACGTTCGTTAAAGACCTCAACTTTCATCATTTCGTTGTCTTGATATAGAAATTCCGTACACACAAGTCCTTTCAAAAGGACTTGCCAGACGTTTCTTTCCGTCAGAAAGAGGAAGAACTTATCATAATTCGTCCATCAATCTCAGTGTGTGAAAATGACACAGGGTAGAACGGGAGCAGCCGTCATTGCGTCCTGACAGTTATTATCAGGCGTTTGGGAAACCACTATATGACGTACAATTCTATCGAAAAGAAATAAGTGAAACAAATTTTCTATCATTGTTCAAAATAAAATGTAACATTCTTTTCGTTGAATTCAATGCAATAAAATAAAATTCATTTGAATAAACACTATTTTTTCATATTATACTGACCAGGGAATTGAATCTGCTCTCCCTCAGCACATGTTACGCCAAAGGTAACGTTAAAGAGTGGGAGACGCTGCTAACTTTCGAAGCGTTCGTTGAGCACTTGGTGCGGAGAGTTCCGGCTTTCATTAAAGCCACCCGCAAGAACTTCGATTTATTCGACCGTCACTGGCGGCCTTATTATCTCAACTGCGCAATGTGCGACATCGACTACGACTACATTGTTAAGATGGAGACGTGGGATGACGACATCAGGTGGGAGGAATGTGAACTCTATCTTCAAGTTTAGCTGGATACGAGTCGGCAGCCTTGCAAGCGACATTGTTGCATTCTATCGAGGGTGGCACGCCATCTTAGAGTCATACTAAAATGCTTACCATATTTGCTTGATGATTACAAACTTTCAATTACTCTGTATGGTGACCTGTCCTCAATTGTTATTTACATATATAAGAGAATGCGGGTGTGTTGCATGTAATATACTCTCAGGGGCGTATAATAAGTGTATTCATGGAGATTAGCATTTCCAGGGAAAGATATTATAAGGTCCCGACCTGAAGGTTACGTAGATTTTCAATTTGTTGAAATTGAATCATTTATGGTTATGGACAATGTTTTTCCAGTTCATCGTTGTTTTTCAGCCCCTATTGCTTTCTCCTCCAAATCTGACCTTGCTTCATTCCTTTCAGTCTTGCAGTTTCTCAGCAGGTGGTGTGGGGACACATTATACGCTTGGATTCTCCGTTCCCTTGATTCCATGTTGAGTGGGGCCTTTCTCCTTCCTGTCTTCCATACACAATCGTTGTGGTCAACGAGGCCTGAATTAACATATGATTTAATTGCACGGAAAAGTTCAATACTACGACATTCGGTCCAGCAACCTTGAGTTACGTCAAACCCAGCAGACGTTGGTGGATTTTCTTTCAACAAGTTCTTAAAAGCTTTCTGTGCCAGACTGATGTGGATGCACAAATATCGTGTTGAAACGGGGCTAATTTTGCTGTGGCTGCTTGCCGAGAGCCTTCCATCCCTTGCGCGTATTAGGGAACACCGAACTCTGGGGCCCATGTAGCTCACCTTTCTTGAAAACCTATACCAAGGAAACGATGAGGGTCCAAGAATCCCGGGTGAGTTTATTAAATCAGTTAAACTTATTGAACTGCTTGTCGTAAGAAAGTGCACATCACACAGCAGGAGAGTCAATAGCTGTGCTAAAAAAATTTCCACATCAGTTACCATCACGTTACGATGATGTGTCGAGGCCAAGAACAAGACTTCTACCCTCGCTTTAGACCTCTTATCATAATCCTAATTATCATTTATGGCGATTCTCAAATTGTCATGAGTTGATGATGTGAACGACGAGACATCTTGAACATACAAACACACGATAGAAAAGATGCCCAGAGACCAATCACGCATGACTTTAGTCTTCGCGATGTTGAGATCTGAAGTTTCACTCCTAATACTGGAAAAACTGACCAAACTCAATCAAGCAAGTCTGACTTCCTGCCCTCTCGCCTCCATCCTCTCTGTCTCACGACCAGATCCTAAGTGACTCACTCATGCTGCCTCTTCAGAAGACAAAGGGGAGGGATGGGAGCAGCTCTGATCGGTCCCTCAGGCCTGCTGGCCTAGGCAGCCACCACTCGGGTGTTAACCGTTGTCATGTTTGATCTAAAAAGTTTGAAGAGAAAAGACTGCTGATAGGCGATAATATAGTTATAGTTTTTGTGGAGGCTTCCACGGCCCGCCCGAGGACGCTGAGCGAGAGTGCGGATGTTCTCTTATTACCTTTGTCATAAAATCCTGTCTCAAGTATGTCTCAGAAATGTCTACCATGAATAGTCATTCCCGTGTCCACTAGATGTAATTTAATTTATGAATCGGGGCTGCTGGCAACAGTGACAGAATAAAATACATTTAGTTTAAAGGTTATTGGTTACTGGGAGCTCAACATCTCTTAAAAAAGGTCAAGCATGAAGATATTGAAAAATATCACTTAGCGATTTCAATACAACATAAGAACTCGTATCACCGCCTCTTGCGCCACTATGGCCGCAAAAAATATTTTAAATATAGTCCATGACCCGTCATTTCTAATCAGCAGCGTTAACAAATACATAGCAGAGCTCTTGTCTGCCGGGTCGAAGTCGAGCGTTTTTTGAAATTTCTAAGGCCATGCCTCGGAGACGCAAGTTCCTTGGAATAGTTGGCGCTTCCGTTCAAATTTTGGCTCGGATTTATGGTACGTTATACGCGAATCTTTTGTCTCGTATTCCCATCAATTCTACAAGTGGACCAACACTCATGATCTGTAACACTCGGCTGCTGACCTCAATGTTTCCCTCTACCCCGTGCTGCTCACGCCGGCCTCACTCCTCACTCATCCATGCTTTGTTTTCACGTGGAGAAACCAAAGTTTGGCTCAAATGTTCCTTACTTAAATTCCATTCTTGCGCCGACATCATCAGTGTGATTAGACTGTTTAACGATTAATTGAAATCATCCCAGTTTTCCTCTAATTTCAACTTTTCCAATTGCCACAGGTATATTTTGAACAAATTTGGATTCGAACTTGCTCCAAATTCTCACGGCAACCGGAAAGATTCTGACTCTGTAGCTTTGGAATATTTCAAGGTACGTTTTCTATCGGTGCCTCTTGTGTACAATACTTTATTGAGTAAAAACTTTTACCGTTTTATAGTAACATTTTTACTCAAACGGTGATATTTTAAGCATGTACTGTTTTTAGGGCGATATTCTCAGGAGACGTAGGCTACTCAGTATACAGAACATACTACTTTGGATACCGCAGAATAGTGTGCTATACCGTGTACTATACCGTATAGTGTACTATTATACTATAGTCTTCCTTATATTGGGGAAGACTCATGCATTTACCAATTGAGAATGAGATCAGCAGTGAACTGAGAAGAACCCATTTTGCACATTTTGATTGCACATACTCTAAATAGAGAAATTGATTGCACAACCTTCAACCTCCTGAACGGTGGAAGGTTGATGTATTTTGTTACCTGAATGAATATCAATCGAAAGTTTCCTCGATTTATTCGCCGAGGCGCCAAATTTTCCAATGAACGTCAGTGCACCAAATGACCCTAACGTATCTCAAGTTCAATTAAGATCTAATGAAGATCCATCCTGCTAGTTTTCCATTCTTTAAATTCAAATTCACAAACACAGTAACCAAGAAAATGCCAATATAGTGAGTTATATATATGATTTTGACTCTTAAGAAACATTCCACAGATATCTAAATAAGTTTGAATGAAGCCAAACTACACAGTGGGAACAGCAGTTTACATCAACTGAAAGGAATAGCATTCTTTGTCACACTGTGGTCTGCGACACCGCGCGCGCTCAAGGCGCAGCAAATAACGATGTGGTTGAACAAAGAGTCAGTTTGAGCATGATTATGAATATTACAAGCTTCTCACCTATAAATTTACCAGAATTTCAGAAAAGGGTTTACCGCTGAGTTGAATGTTAATTTCCAATATTCATCCATTTGTGTTTAATTTTGTTTTACAGGCTCTACCTCAGTCCCTCATTCTCGAAGTGTACGAACGCTACGCCATCGATTTTGAAATGTTTGGATATACGTTAGACCGATTTTTAGACTAATTTCAAGACTTACATTTGTATACATTTAAATAATTTATATATATAGAGGGTTAAAGGCACTTTGGACAACGCTATTTTGAGCATGTTATGTAATTACTTTGCTAATTTAAAAACCTGTTTCTTGTAGTTAGAATAATTGAGGCTGTTTTAGTGTTTCTTGTATTCACAATAAAAATGCTTTCCTAACTTTTACATTTCATTTCCCCGCCACTCTTAGAGTACGAATTTTTCCCCATTGTGTTTCAACTATCAAGCCTTGTAACCCTTCAACAAAGCATGTTTGACCACACGGTTATTGAGTATAACATGTTTATTTCAACGGTCCCAACCTAATGATGAACTTTGCTCAACGAAGCCCCGGTCACCCTGTGTTTTGACCGTAATGAATTTTGTATAAACGCGTATACCGCACCTAAGTGGGTGCTGGCTTTATAGGTGATATTTTCAACGCTCAATTGAAGTTTTGGTGGTTAATTATTAACAAAGTATTAATTTCTTTCCCTCCCATCTCACGTACTCAGATTTTAAGAATGATATTGATGTTTTTTATCAAGTTCAGGAAAATAATAAAAAGCAAAAAGTTAGACGCTAAGGAAGAGAACACTATGAAAATGCTCATGTACATTTTCATGGCCTATCTAGCAGACGTTTTTTCGGTAAAGTTTTAATCATTGTGCAAGTCAAACAGGTTGTGTTAGAATAAGGTAACCCTTTTTTCGTTCTCATATTACCGTTATCACAACCACCTACTGGCTCTGGTATCACAGTTGGCACGTTAAAAGTCAGTCGAAAAGCATTGTATTCTTAAACTGTAACGACAATTGTGGTGTTCAGAATAACTTTCGCTTAAAAAATACATTTTTTCAGTTTATCATTCTTTTAACATAATGAAATTTCTGCTGGAGCTCTCAAGAAATTAATGAGGGCAAAAATATAAACTTCATGAGCCATGTCGATGAGTTTCTTAAAAAGTAGTTTGTTTTAATAATGGTTTTAGGAACATTTGCGAACACGATTAATGTTCGCAAATGAACCTCATTTAAATAGGAACACTAACAAATATTTCTCAAAATGTGGACGAGGGAAAAATAAAAGGGCCCGGGAAAAGAGCCTCTACGCCGTTGAATGAAAACACCATTACATATGCAAAAATCAACTAAATTAACTCAATCATTCTTTTATAATTGCAGTTTTTACCGTTCTGAAAAGGCCATATTTTGAGTTAACTGAACAAAGGGAACGGGAAATCTACATCCGAAATTTTAATGGGAGACGAGAAAGAAAAAGTGCTCACTACAATTCACTCTTTTTACAAAGACGAGGCTTTGAAAACTTTTCCTGTTAAAGCTAAATACTTTAGCGCATGCCGATTGACCGCCACTAAAAAGTCATTAAAGGTCACAATAGCAACAGCCACCAAAACCTGCGCATCTAAATTCAACATTCTCAAAGAATGTTAAAGATTAGTGCTCAAGACAGTCTCCTGAACATCATAACAAATTCCACTGAAATAAGCTAAAAGAATGTTGCTTTCTTACCCTTACTTCACATTTATTCTGCTAAATTGAGCATCTAAATTTAACATTCTCAAAGAACTCACTTAAGCTTCATACGGAAAAGCCAATACTGTGAAATGACCGCATTCACAGCTCAGCGTTCAGGTGTTAGCCTGGCTCATCACCTGCTGTACGCAAGTCAAAAATTCATGTTGAAACTTATTCTCAGTTTCTCCTGGGCGCTCGTGGTGGAAGTGTGATCTTCTCATTCATGAGGACAGACTGAGCTTTGTGATGAAAGGATGTAGATTGGAAATACTGCTACGCAACTGTATAGCTACCCTAGAATTATCTGACCACGCAATCGGCCGTAATATAAAGAACGAAAACATCAAAAACAAACATCGGCATCTACAGATGCTTTATTTCCAATTCAAGCCTGATACATATCACCTTGTACATTGGTTTTTCAAATGCCTTATAACTAACGCCAGGACGCCATGACGCTTTCCCCCGGTCGAGACCGGTACCCATTTCAGATACCTGGGTAGAGTGGGGTATTGTGCTTAGAATTTTTTCTCCTATACCCAACGGAGAAAATTGCCACCAGTGCCGGGACTCGAACCCACGTTTCCCGTCCGGAGTCAGGTCCGAAAGCCACACGGCTTTGACGAGCACTTAACAGCTTATTACTCAAGCCCATTTGAATGAGTTATGGGGAAACTTTCAAGAAATGTAAATAAGCTCAATATCTAAAACCCAATGAACCGAAAATTGAGCATGCGTGTCAAATCTGTTTGTGAAGAGTGCTCTGTATAGTGACGAACAATAGTCGTCGATTTTTGGGAAGCATAATAATTAATTGTTAATTTGAATTATTTACTTCAGCGCTGCGTTCCCAGTCAACGTGCAGACGAGGCTGCTCCCAATCGTCAACTCCTGATGGAAATTGCCGGTTGCTTACTGCATCAAGTCTTGAAGTTTGTGCACACCAGAGGCACTTATTCATTCAAGCAAGGAATTCGTCGATGGTGTATCCAAACATGTCGAAGTCTGGTCGGTAGCGGCGGTAGAGCTCGAGGATCAAAGACCGAGGCAGCGTCTGACCAAAAAAACATTTTTTATCGCACTATTATACAATCGAGTTTGTAATTAGAATGATTTTTTAGCCTATACTCGTTTTCTATAGGGATATACAAATGCAAGCTCACTGAGCAGAAGAGTTTCCCTTATAACCTCTCACATTTTCTACTTCCGTTTTTTATAACGAATCAGAGGAGCTGACTACCCTTATAAACTTCGTACTATCATGGCGTACTGAACCAGCGAAGTTTTCCACCAAGGTGTCACACCCTGTTTGCCCAAGGGTTGCCGATCAACAATAAATTTTTAATGAACAAGTCTGTGGTAATGTGCACTCTGGTTCTAGAAGCTTTCGGGGTGAAATGAATAGCGTTTTTGTTCATTTGAACTTTTGTTGATGGTAAATGATGAAATATACAGAATCAAACAGTAAGTCTATTCTTAGGAACGTTAACACAAATTAGTTAGTTGATAAATATGAGTAAAACCTGGGCGTTTTTGCAATGATTTTTTCATTATTAAAAATTTCATAATGGACCATTGATAAAAATTGTTTTATCAAGAGCTTATAATTTTCTTTCTTTCTCTCAAGAGCTTATAATCAATTTTTAAATTGAATTTCAAACGAGCTCTGTAATCAAATAATAAATAAAATCTTTGTTTTATTACTAAATAATGCAAAGAGATATAATATGTACTGCTAGTTTTCAACTCGTGCAAATAAACGGTATGTTCATGTTTTTCTTTATAACTGCCGATAACAGGGTGCGTCGGATATTTACCCAGTGAAATCATGAATTGTACAATTTATGACCCTCACACAAACATGACTGATTAATTATAGTGACATTGTCAGTTCAGTATAAATTGATTTTAAATAAAAATTAATGATTAGTACTTGAATTAGAATAAAAATCCAGTGATTATTGAGGAGGGAAAGAAGTGCAAATTTATAAAGTTAGAAAATTGCCCTCATACGCTCTTCTACTCATCTCCCCAGTTTTCTACAATCATCGGAAGAGCTGCTTGGTGTGGTAAAATACGAGGCAGTTGCTGGGCCTGAACAAGGCCACCAGTCAGCGCACGAGCTTACCCTGAAGTAGTCCAGCGCAAGAGAGCTGGAGTTGTGGGAGTTGCTGTGATGCGACCCCGTGTTGGTGAAGCCGAGTTTGGCCAGGATGTACCTGCCACGATGGGCATGAAAATTAGAACATCACGTCATGACGTAACAAAGGAATTGACCATATGCTCCAGAGCGGCCTAGTATTACAAGATCTAAGAGATCCAAGCAAAAATGCTCCAGAAACTCAAACAGTACCTGACATCTTCGTCCCAGGTCTCCATGGTGACGATGTAGTCGTAGTCGATGTCACATACGGCGCAGTTGAGGTAGAAGGGGCGCCAGTGCTGGTCAAATGAGGAGTAGGTGAGAGCTGTCGCCTCGGGTGCGGCGGGCACCGTCTCTAGCAAGAATTCAACGAACGCCTTGAAGTCTACCAAAGTCCACCATCTGTCTTTGACGAAATATTCGCCGAACAAGCATGTGCTGCGCGAGTGAAAGATCATCGGTGTTAGTGGTTGTATTTCACAATACAGGGTGTTTCAGAACAAGAGGTACAAAATTGCACGCCAAGTAGAAAATGACCAAATAAACACTTTTTCTTCTCTGAAATTTTCTGAAAAAAAATCGGGTTTTTGAGAAATTAGCTGATTATTGGTATAAATTTATAAAGATTCTATGACCAGGTATGTATCGGTTTGGAAACCGATCTTGATAACAGTCTAGCTGCCTGTCTAGCATTGCCATTAGCAGCACCATAAGCAAGGTGCATCTCTACCATTTCAGCATTTGTTAAACGGTTCGTGTTACCGGCAAGAAAAAGAAAGACATTTTTCCGGCGTCGTGGTTTCTTTGAAACTGAACAGTCCCAACAAGAAAAACAAGAAGTAACCTGGTAGCACGATCTGAAACATTCTAAAGCATTCTAGTTAAGACTTTTTTACCAAATATCACTACAACTAAATTTTACAATGGTAAACTTTAATAGAATAGGTGTGTTTGTAACGTAAATTCAAAATAAATATTGCGAGTAATAGTGTAATTAAATTTCATCCCTAATACAATAAACTGTTGATATCTCAAAAACCCAATTGTTTCGGAAAATTTCATAGATGAAAAGTATTTATTCAGCCATTTTATATTTCGTGTACAATTTTGTACCTCTTGTTCTGAAAAACCCTGTATATGTTATGGTATTTATACCCGTTTTTACGAGTATCGGGACTAGTTTGAAAAAACAATACTTGAAATCACATTTTAAGCATCACCGTTGAAATTTTTTTCCTTTCCTTTTCATGACTCTTAGAAAGAATAAAAGAGAAACATCGTAACTTTAAGGATTTTTTCTGCATAATAAAACTCACCTCTGTCCCTGACAAGGCTCCAGTTTGTCCCTGTATGCTGATACGAGGCGAACGAACGGGTGCCGGACGTTCACGATTTTGACGGAACTCATCAGCTGTTCTATGATCTTCTCGCTGAAAAATTTAACATTTGCTAATGGACCCACGGGACGTCATTGTACACACACTTTGGCCTCGTCTTTCAAGCATTTACTAGAAACATTAACTTCCCATCATGTAATTACTTTCCCATTGCAATATGTTAATTTCAAAACAGACAAATTTTGCATATGTAATGAACGTCTCACACTTGAGAATGTCTCCCTGTTCAACTTATCTTCACGAACACCTTTGCATACGTCGCTCTCAGTACGTTCCATTCCTCTTCCTTCACTTCTCTTTAATTCTCTCCCACTCTTTCGAGCATGTCACAGTCAAATTCTCATTCGCATGTTTCCTTAGAGAATAGCAAGTAGCTAACACGATTCTTTGACTAAGATTAGGTGCTCATTTAAATAGTTTTGACATTAAATTAATTGAATGAACTAATTGATTGTTGTAATAAAATTTCATGTTTAGGTTAATTAATTTAGATTATTCTTACTGAGTTCGTACTTCCGGCACGAAGTAGTGCACGGCAAGGAGGTGCTGAGCTCGAATGTGAAAATTTTTATTTAACTCGTACAAGAGGGGGTACCCGTCGCTGAGCAGGTGTTGGATCCAAGTCGTCGTACCCACCTGTAACACCACGGGCTCTTAGCGGTAAATCATGAGGTTCATGACCAGTGAGGCTTAGGACTAGATTATCAGAATGTTGGACGTCACATCCGAAAGTTTATTAAAAAAAATTTCCTATCATTGAAAGCAAAATTCTTAATATTTCCAATACCCATGTTATATCGCGATCACAATTCTGCGAAAATGAGCAATTTTGACCTTGCGTCAAGAGGAGACCTGTCGAGGGGATCTCTATTTCGCCCCTGCCCCAACTCCTCCCACACACACACCACCCTCTCTCCCTCTGGTTGGCCACTTGTAGCACTAGCTGTGCCAGACTTGAGCCTAAATTATTTCATTGATCAGAACCAGAAAATGATAATGAGTGTTTTAAAGCCAATGATGTAAAAACTAATCCCGAATTTAATGTTTGTCGCCTCTTTAGGCATTTTTCATTATTTTCACGTTGCTGAAGTATGACACATAAGCAGGGCTTTGTGACTGACCAATCGAGCGGACAAATTGTCCATCTTGAGTCTGTCAGCTGAGTTCAGGACTGCCCAAATCAAAAGCTTAGCCAAAAAAAACGTCAGAATCAGGATTTCGAAACAATTTACCCATACGGAGCGGTCAATGTATTAGCGAGAGTTCTTGTAAGTTGACCAAGCTTGCGCAATATACGTAGCCCTTTTTACGTAAAACCAAGCCAAATTACATTTAGGGTAGTCAAATCAACTTAGAAGAATTTACTCTGCCGGCTGTACCGCTACAATGATGCAAATTGCTTGAAAACCTGGCCCTCAAAACTGTACAGTGACCTTAGCACAGAAGCAGACGACCAAGTTGCGCTGCTTGAACCACCGGAAACGGTCAAAGGGCACAAACTCCAGGCCTCCGTACGTGGCACGAGCGCCGTAGCGCAAGCAGGCCTCGTGGACGCGATGTCGTCGAGCAGCGAAAATTCTCTGCAGTGAGAAGGTGCAATGAAAAATTAGGAAAGCAGGAATTCGGGTCCAGCCAGGAAAAAGTATTGCACAAATTCATGTCTATAGATTCCTAGGTGTTGTCTCATTTGTTGATGAGCCTCATGCACACCGAAATCATAACAATACACACTTATTCAAACCTGGGATTGATTCTTTCAGGAGTTACCATATGAGGGGATTAATGTAGTAAGGCAAGAATCATTGAAGTGAACCCTACCGCCCTTGAAGAGCCATGAATTATCTCTTTCCAATGAAAGATGGTGGTGAATTTTGCCAAAGCTGAATAATATAGGGGATAAGATAATTTGTGAGTGCGGTCATGTGCTTCAGTTGGACCTGTATATTGCCAGGCGTTCCAGGCCGATGATATGACGAACAATTCTGCTTCTTATATTCCTACATGAAAACGGGTAGGTGAGCGTTGATCCCTGTTTTAAGATGCGCATGCTCCATTGGACTACAACTTGACGAATATAAAGAGGTTATGAACCACATGTCATCGATGATTAGTTACATCACGACTTGGAACTTTCTTGAAGGGCTGGCCCAGGGAGAAAGTCGCGTATGATGAGCTTCGTTCGAGATTCAATCCACAGGTAGCTATACTCAAATATGACTATTGTCCCAGACTTGAGAAACAATCTACTACTGTATCGCTTGTGGTAAATAATTTTTTCAAATATCCGTCACCATGCAGGCATTGCTCACCTCGCGGTCGTCGTCTGCACCAGCGCGGTGCGGGTACACAACTTGGTCGTCCCCTGACGAGGCTGCGGTGCGCAGTTCTGGCGAGACGCGATCCCAAAATCGCTCTCCGTCAAGATGTCCGTCTTGTAACTTGTGTTCGATTGCTGGATTATCCAATGCTGAGGAAGGCTTGAAAATTCTGCTGATGGTGGTCAAGTCAATTTGTTTTGAGATGTGAAACCGGTTTCCGAGTCGGCATGCCTTGAGGAGATGTTTCGATTAGTGAATTACGGAAAAATGAACTTCAAATCAATGATTTTTAATCTGAGCGTTTGCCCATTCATTATGCTAACACAATCAACTATTTGTTAAACATATTAATAATTCAACTTTTTTCAACTCGTAATATTCATATTATCTAGTCATAGTCATATTTTTCGAAATAATAGAACTAGATGTATTTCATCGTTTGTTTTTCGTTGCTTCTTATTCAACTATTTTTTGGAAGTTAAGTTAAACCATGCATTGTTATCGGAATCATTATCAAATGTGTAGATATCAACAATTTTCATTCAGATGTATAACATATAAGAGAAAATTTCAAGAAGGTCAAAATAATGATTTTCAACACAGTGAAGAAAAGAGCTGGAAAGAGTGAAAAACAATATAAATCCATTACAGTTAACTCATAAAATAAGACCCGACAATTTAGTTTATGAAACAGTTCAAGAAAGAGGTCCTTGGAATAATATATGACCACAATGCTATGTGTCATCTATTCAAATGATTACAAGGTTGAAGGAACAGAAAAAAATGCATTTCCTCAACAATTTTACGCTGAGTTAGAAAACAACGTTGCTATGTAGTTTTCTACGTGATGAAACGAAAACAAGTTGAGACAATTAAAAAAAGTTCCAGACAAAAATTATAACATTGGTTCATTAGTTCAGCGAATAAATTCAGCACGTCGCCAAAAAAAGGCATCCAAATTGAAACATGAATTGTTTGATGGAAAAGATATTTCAGATCTGATCGTCATATTATCCAGCTGAAAATCTTTTCTATCACGGCCTCACATGGCGTTAAAATTTGTACGATTTTAATTACTCATGAGCTTTATGTTGAATGTAAGCAGTTTGAAGGTTGGTCTTTCATACCAGTTATGAGATGGAAATTATGAAATTTTAGTTTTTTCTCTGTTTCTAGTTGCTAAAGCATAAAAATTATCATTGCAATTTGACTGCCGTCAATATCCATAGAAAAACTTATTTTATTGGTCTCAAAAATAAATTTATGATGAAAAAAGAGGACGGAAGATTACCGAAGATAAACCCTTGAGGAACACCATTTTGTATTAAAGGGGAAATATTGTTTTCCAGGGATACTACAGAAGAGATAACTCTCGAGCCACTGAGTATTTGTGTTGAGGCTTGAGATTTTCTACAAATTTTTCTGCTCGACACTGAAAAAGAAATTGAAGTATGATGTATTAGTTAGAGAGCTACATTCTTTTTGTTTATATTATCGGGCCTTTTTTGATAATTTTTAGGAGACTGACTTGAGCAGTAGTCTTCCTCCAATCCGTATACTCATTTTGATAGTGAAGTTGATTTTTCCATCTATGTGAAATCCATTTTCAACATCACAAAATAAACTGATCATCCGATAATTTTGTGTTATGCCAATGCCGACGGTTTGAATTTGGAATGTGTCCACTAATTATGAAGTTAGTCGTATCTATCCCTGAACGCTTTATTTAACACACATTGATGATGTCATTGATGATGTAACAGGAAAGTAATTTCTAACTAATTGAAGGTTAGTTCTAACATATTCGATAGTTTTAGTATTTTCGACCAGTTTACAAGCTTCCATATCTATGGCAAATTAAAAAGAATTTGTCTCAGTTTGTTTTGGCACCAGAAAATGAACCAACAACTGTGGTTTTGTATTTGGAAAGGCTGTAAATACCTCACCAGTTTCTCGTGCCAGTTTTTGAAATGAGAGTGTCAAAATTACTTCCTGTTTTTAAAGGGATAATCAAAATTACTTGGGCAGTGTGTGTGTGTGAATTTTCTACTACGCTATCTCTCAATATGATATCAAATGAGAGTTTGATTTTAAGAGAAAACTCGCAATAGGTAGTTTCCCGATTCAAGAATGACCAGTGAATTTCTTGCTTCATCAATTTGTTATATGTACTAATGTTTTATGAACTAACTTCAGAAACGAAAATTAAATTGCATTCCCGCAAGATTTCGCAATTAACTTGCATTCTTTGAGCAATGGCCCCCTACAGGGTGAGGATGCACAAAAATTTGCCGCGTATTCCCTAGAACGTTGCGAAGTAACTCACATCGATGTTACCACATAACCTGTCTGCCTAAAAGTTTTAGAGCCATTCGTTCCTATCTTCGGCTGATTTGTGTGCGACATTCAGCACTGGGAGACAGAGTGCAGCAGTACTAGAGAAATCAAAACCAATGGTGGTTCTTGTATCATCTTTGGTGGAAATAAACTGTTTTTCCATTTTCTTTCTCTAACAAGTGCGGCCGAGCCTCGGCCAGCAGATCTCACCTGGAAGACGAGCACGACGCCGCACACCGCCAGCAGAAGGAGCGATCCCTTTTTGTAACGCATGGCTGCTCTACAGGTATTTAAAAAAGTGGGATACAAACTACTCATATGTGTCAGAATTTACAAAATTTCAAATTTGCCTATAACACTCAACATTTTTGCAACATTTTCATTTGCATAACATTTTCAGGCTTAAGGTTATGTTTTAACCACACAAAACTGGTGATTTCTGTTATTGAATTTTTCCTTCAAATTTTTGAGCAGTGATTTCATTTTCTGCACTTGACAGAGCTTTACGTGATGATTGCGCTATTTTGTTTGATAATAGTTCTAACAATTTACATGTTCTGTCTATTAATCTGAAGTGTATTAAGTACTTAAAATACTTATACAGGCAAAATAAACTAATTTTGAAATTGTCTCTAAACTTTTGGCATTTGGATAAGGCACAAATTTATTTGCCAACTTGAAATATTTTATACAAATTGTTCTAAACTCTGTAACTACAAACCTAGTTTATAAGGTATTGAGATCATTTACATTTCTTTAAAGTTTCCCCATTACTCCTTCAAAAATGTTTGTGTAATTGATGTTTCCATCCCCTAAAGTACGATCCATTGCGTAGTCAGATACTTTATGAGTAGCCTTACAGTTGCGCAGAAGTCTTATGTTTCCAATCTACATCCTTTCTTCAGAGAGCTCAGTCTGTCGTCAAGAATGAGAAAATAACACTTCCACCACGAGCACCCAGGAGAAACTGAGAATAAGTTTCAACATGAATTTTTGACTCATGTACAGCAGGTGATGAGTAAGGCTAACACCTGAACGCTGGGCTATGAAAGCGGTCATTTCATAGTATTGGCTTTTCCATACTAAGCTAAAGTGAGTTCTTTGAGCATATTAAATTTAGATGCGCTAGGTTCAGGTGGCAGTTGCTACAGGTGACCTTTAACAACTTTTACTGGCGGTCAATCGCCATGCGCTAAAGTATTTAAATTAACAGGAAAAGTTTTCAAAGCCTCGTCTTTGTAAGAAGAGTGAAATGTTGTGCGCGTTTTTGTCTCTCTCTTCTCTCGTTAAAATTGCTGATGAAGATTTCCCATTCCATGTGCTCGAATATCTCCGTAAATTGCGTTTTCGGACAAGTAAAAATGCAACCTCAAGAGAATATGGAAGTTTACTCGGTCAGTTTTTGCACATATATTGGTGTGTTTGTTCAAGGGCGTAGAGACTCTTTTTCCCGGTCCTTTCATTTTTTCTCCGTCATTCTTTTAGAAATTTTTGCTCGGGTTCCTATCCAATTGAAGTTCATTTGCGAACATAATAAATATTTCATTAATACAAACTACTCCCCTAATAAAACCTTCGAATGGCTCTTAAAATTTAGATTCTAGCTCTCATTAATTCCTCGAGAGCTCCGGCAAAAAATCAATATTTTAAAAGAAGTAATGAATCGATACATTTTTCATTCGAAGATAATTCTGTACACCATAATGCTCGTGATGGCTTAAGTATATAAAGCTTTCCAACAGACTTCAAACAGGTTAACTTTGACAATATCGAACCTTAAATGTACACTTGATTAATAAACTAGACGCACTTTGACAATGTCTAACCTTATTTGAACACTTGATTAATAAACTAGACGCACTTTGACAATGTCGAACCATATTTGAACACTTGATTAATAAACTAGACGCACTTTGACAATGTCTAACCTTATATGTACACTTGATTAATAAACTAGACGCACACTTTGCAGGTGCCCCCGCTCCGTTGTCGGGCACGAACTGCGAACACCAAACGACAGCTTTTTCCATTTCAAATTTGAAATGGTTATAATTAAAAACTTAGATAGTACAACTTACACAAAGAGTGTTAAACCTGCGTTTTACACAAGCTATGTATAGAGGATTTTTCTGTTTTTTCGTAACCTATTTCATCCTTTTTGGTTTGCATTTTTTGAATAAAAACATGTTAACGTAAGATTTATTGTGGAAGTAGAGCAACATATTTAGTTTTCATTTTTAGGCTGCTAATTTCACATATTTTTGCAAAATTCGTGTTTTGCGTTAACAAAGAAAAAACAGTTTTGTGTTGATAGGAAAAAGTTTTTACCACATGTTTGTGATTTTATACACGTAGTAGCATCATAACGTCAATGTCCAGAGTTTTTGAATAGGTGTAATTTTTTATGTAGCAGTTGTCCTATCAGCGAACTTTTTTCAATTACTTTGGCTTCTCTATCAATCTTGTTGATTCAAAAATGACTTCAGTTTTTGAGAAATGTTCCGACAACATTTTTAGCGCCGGCAACGCTAACGTCACTCGAATTGCACCACATGTGTACTTAGGTTCACGGTCTGAGACGCTAAGGGAGATTTGGCCGATTCTTTTTTAACTAAACTTTCCCGATATAAATTTTCAAAATTATCCTATAAAACAATTTTCAAATTGATTCTTCTTCAACTATCAAGATAATTTTTTTAACGTAACGCAAGCTGCTCTTGTTAATAAGTTTAGTTGTACACGTGCATCGTAGTGTTTCGGCAGTACATCTCGTGCTGTCTGCATTAGAGTAGGAGAGAATTCTGGTAAGTCGTATTGTAGTACTTGCTGACTTATAAGAATACCCCCATTTTCGGCTGTCTGTCAGCATAGTAATAATTTAGTCACAATTCATGCTTTCTAGTTTATAAAAATCGAAGTTTTACGCAGATAGGCAAGTCCTAGAATCCTTGTACATATGTAATTTTAAGCTAGCTTCAAACAAAAATCCCTGTTTATACATCCCTGCAATGGTGTATATAAAACTAGATTAAACATATTTTTTTTACCAATATTAGATTTCAAAATGAGAATGGATGACTTTCAATTGAGTATAAACATTTTTTATAGAGCATTTCAACACTGATGTTGGTCTGTGGCTGGAACGTTTATGATTAGGCTTCATCAATTCATTTTACAGCTTATTACTCTGCCGTTTTTATAACAAATTTTTCGGCTGCCTGACGATTTTCGTATCTGCGTACAAGCGAGAGTTGAGGCTCACCTCTGCTTTGGAAGTTCAGGCTTTAGTTGGAGCTCGGCTATCGTGTGCAATTCCTTCCTCTCGTTAACCCACTTCTGGAACTCGGATGGCGAAAACTTGTCGTGCAGCAGGTAGTTGAGCCAAGTTGAGGTCCCAACCTCATGGGAAATTAGTGCACGTCACTTGACGCAGATTTGTTCATTTCAAGAATACTACAGTTGATCCTCGAGTTATTCGACATCCTTTTATGCGAACCTCAACTTATAACTAGAATAATCGCTGCCTGTTATTCCAAGCTGTTCATAACTTGAATCAAGGGTACTCTAAGTTATACAACAGGAACTAACCTTATATGAATAATTTGAGTACGGCTTAGGATGTCCTATAACTCGACGATCAACTTTGCTACATATTTTATTCTGTGCATTACTTCGAAGCAAATATAAGTCGGCTCATAACTAACAAAACTTCTAGGAATTAAAGACCATGCCCACCAATTACATGTATAGTTTTATCAACAGTGATTTCATTGTTTCATTTGCTTAGACTCCTTTTGTTGATATTTTAATTTCCTGTGAAGATTTCGGTCATGGTTCAACATATGTATGCCAACATTCCACGATGTTGTGGGCTAAGGACGACTTCAAATTTTTTCATCGAAATCAATATTCCTAAAGGAGGAACACTAGTACTCAAGATGCTGTCGTGAACAACGTTGAAAAATATACAATGGTATCGATCAAATGAATGTAACATTTTTACTGCCGCCCGATCGCGGTCGCACATTAGCGACTTTAGCGTCGAACATTAAATGAACGTGAGAATAGACCCACAATGGTTTGAAAGTTTCTTATCAAATCGATCTCATGTAGACAACAAATTATCCCTATTCATTCAGAACAAATTATTATTCTGGTATTCCTCAAGGATCAATTCTTGGTTCGTTTTTTGTTTTCTATTTTCATTCATAATTTCCCTCCAATGCCGTTAACACACAAATCTCTATGTATGTATGTATGTAAATGACATTCAAATTCAATGATAAGTTCTGTAGTAGAATTACTGCATCTGCTAATAAAGGCTGAAGACCCATTGAGAAACCTGAAATCATGATATGACCAAAATGGTCTCAAACAAAATACGGACGAATCACAATGCATTACATCGGGATCTGAAAATGCAATAAAAAATTCTAAATATGATTTTAACGATATAAAACGGTCAAATTAAGCCAAGAAAAAAAGAAAAAAAAATTAGACATTTGATTCGATTGAAATGTGTCCCTCTACTTCAACATGAGATTTGAATATTTTTCATAAATATCCAAGAGAAGATATTCTGATTGTGCCTCTCAATAATATAATTAGCCCCCGACATGTCAATTAGACTCCGACATGGTTAGTTCATTAGAACGCATCGTATGGTTTGTCTATTAGTAAACTTCGGATGGTTGATCTATTAGTATACCTCTTCTAGTCTGGCAATTAGTACACCTCGTATGGTTTGTCTTTCAATTAAGCACCTTTGTATTAAGAAATTTGTAGAAACCACTGTGCTGTTGTGGATTTCATGAATCAACATTTATGGAAATAAACTGTTTTTCTTCTTCTTTCATTCATTTATTTTTTCCCCCCGTGCTACATTGGGATGCCCTACGGATGTCACGTGAGGGGACAGTTCCCGATGTTTTCTCTCCCTTCATCTAGCAATGTTCTCTACTGAATAGGAACGCGTTTTGTACCGCTATGTCTCTCCCGTGTATAATTAATAGCGTTCAATAAACTGGTTCTTGATTGTCGTTCTTCTAATCCAGCGGACTGGATGGATAGGAGAAGGTGGAATCAAACATGGGTGAGGTCTACCACACTATAAAACAACATCGGCATCTACGGATGCTTTATTTCCAATTGAAGCATGATACATATCACCTTTTACATTGGTTTTTCAAATGCCTTAGAACCAACACCAGGACGCCATGACGCTTTCCCCCGGTCAAAGACCGGTACCCATTTCAGACACCTGGGTAGAGAGGGGTATTGTGCTTAGAATTTTTCTCCTATACCCAACAGAGAAAATCGCCACCAGCGCCGAGACTCGAACCCTGGTCTCCCCGCACGGAGTCAGGTCCTATACACACACGGCTATGGCGAGCAGCATGAGATCTACCTCTAACTAGTACTATGGCTTGTGATTAGGTTGAGTTACTGATGGATATTACTTATTTCCAAACAATTAGTTTAGCGATAAAGACTTAATTTGTACATCTCAAACTGCACCTGAGTAGGCGATTTATGGCGGTAGACCTCACACTATAGTAGCAGCCAAACAAGATTAGATCTTGTTACCCTCTACGTTACTAAATTTTCGATCTAAAGTTTTGAGTGTGCGTATGCGATGTGATCACTTGTGTGATGGTACGTATTATGTACAAACGCACAGCAGTTATTTCATAATTGATACATCAACGACTCATATTTTTGATAGAATACCGTATTTCTTCCATTAACCCTCAGGTTATCACATTACTTTACTCGTCACTTCCGTATATTTTTATCGTCAAGCTCACGCGTCATCGTGTGCAAATATTTCACCAGTAAAAGTCAACTATTAACTTCATATGAGGGATGCGATGAGACTAAATTATTTCCATTCTCCCTCTTTCAACAACATTGGTCACTACCACAAAACTGCTGAGTTCATGTGTCAATGTAACCAGAAATCGAACTCGCTTCCCTTCTAAAGGCGTTCCTGCTACTATTCACCGTTTTTTCCTTTTTGAGCGGTATTTATATGATTTTAAACATAGTATAAATTAACTAAAGGAACCCTTGTCAAATTTTTTCCTTAATTTTCTAACCATTGGCATAGTTCTTGAAATACCTCTAATTTTTTAAACACAATTTAAAGACCTCTAAGTCAAGAATGTTTCAATAACCTATGTAGTGATACATTTGTAGATTCAGCTATGCTAGAAATACACTGTTTTTTCCGCACATTTTTTCTCACAATTATTTATGTAAAAAATATTCTGAATACGTGGTGTGATAAAACATTTTCTCCGGGCTAATAATTGCCTGGTATACCCGTTGATCTGCAGTCACGAAATGAGAGTTCAGAATTTCTCCTACATCGACTTTTAAGTCTTAGCCGCAGAATTATCAATATCCACTAATTTTACTTTCGTAATTATTCTTTAATATCTCACTAGCCTTATCTCAGAGTTAAATTAAATGGGTACTAACAGCAAAGTTTTTTATCAATGAGTTGCTTGCATTATGCAGAATGGCCAGCAATTTGTTCAACAAACTTCAACATATGATTGGAACCGTTGGAATGAACACTTTTTCTCGATAACCATGTTTTCGAAAATGGTTCATACAACAACTTTAAATTTTCACATGGTCACTCGCAAAAACCTCTCATTTTCCCATAGAATTTTAAGGTTCTTTTCGAACAATTTAACGTAGGAATTTCAAATTAATCACAAAATGACGCTCATGAAACTTTGACTTGACTCACATATCGCACACGTTATTCAGGAGGGTTGAGAGCGAAGTTCGCCCTCCCCCCACCGTCGATTTTCGTAAAAAAAATCATTTTGACCGGGATCATACTTCAATTTAGTCTCAATTTAAAGCTTAAAACCTGTACTAAATTACAAAAAACATGATTTTCTATGAACCCGGGAAGCAGAGAGCGATGCTCCCATTTCCCTCTACCCACTCCGTCCCCTGCAGATTTCCGAAAAAAAAACACCCAAATTGACCACGCTCTTACTTCTATATTATTTCACCTAGAAATTTCAATTACTCTCAATTTCAAGCCTCATGCATGTAATACATTAGGAAACATCACAAGAGTAATTTCATTATACAGGGAGGAGGGAGCGAAGCTCCATTTTACCCTTTACATTCAGTCGATTTTCCTACAACACACATTATGACCACGCTTTTAACTCTCTACTACAACACCTTTGAACTTTAAATTAATCTGAATTCATAGCCCATAATATTTAATGTCTAAGATTGTATATCACAATTTTGTTGATTAGCAGGGAGAGAGAGGGAAGCACCCTCAGTCCCCAGTTCAGTTCATGCTCCGAAGAGCACTTGTGATGAAGCACCTCCATGCTACCTAATGCGGTGGAGCATGTTGCAGGATTTGCCTAACAAACACTTCTCCATCTGCTCATTTACTTGGGGATTTCCTCAAAACGTACAGTAAACTTTCGGATTTCCTCAAGACGTCCAGTAAACTTGCGGATTTCCTCAAGACGTACAGTAAACTTGCGGATTTCCTCAAGACGTACAGTAAACTTGCGGATTTCCTCAAGACGTCCAGTAAACTTGCGGATTTCCTCAAGACGTACAGTAAACTTGCGGATTTCCTCAAGACGTACAGTAAACTTGCGGATTTCCTCAAGACGTACAGTAAACTTGCGGATTTCCTCAAGACGTACAGTAAACTTGCGGATTTCCTCAAGACGTAAAGTAAACTTGCGGATTTCCTCAAGACGTGCCGGAAACTGGGTTTACCTGAAGATCTCGCTCGTCTTCGACAACTGACAAGAGAAATAATTCGCAGCAGCGCAAAATGATGAGGATATAACGAAATCACTTTGTTGAAAGTCACCCAATGGCCGCTGACGCAACTTTGGGTATAGCAAGAATTTGATTCTCCTGTTATTTTTCGCTCTTTAAATTGAGGTCAAACTTACTCCAAATTTCAAAATAGCCCACGTTTATGGTACGTGCTTTTTATGCGTCTTGGTGCGATGTGAGGACATCTGGACCAAGAAAATGTAAAATATTCTAAAGAGATATAACTCGTCGCAACAGCTTGAGGCGTGCACAACCTACTTGTGCGCTATGGAATTTTGGTTGCATGGAAATTTCATTCATCGCTGCACCAATAACTGCTTCACTTCAGAATTTCAGCTCTCTACATGTTTAATTCCATCGGAGGTGGTGTGTACCAGACAGCTATACTTTGGCTGTGCACACCTGTGGGAACCTGTGGTGTGCGGCACAGCTGTAGGTAATTATCAAGAATTGATTGCACGAGTGTTAAGTGCACAGATTATGATAAAAATACTATGCGGGGCGAGTAGAGGTGGAACCAGAGTTTTCTTGGTCTACACGTTCAACTCCTGACGCTACAGAGAAGATACGAACACATCAGACACACTCGTGGTAAAAGACACGTGATACACCAGACTCACATGCGACTCATGTGCGGCGCACAAGACACGTGCGGCTCCTAAGGCAACACATCACACGTCTAGAAAAACTAAAGTTTCTCTTTGTTTTTTTTGGCAGAAGTTTTTTATCAACATCTCTCTTAAGATGTCAAATTAAATTAAGGTTGAATCAACTTCCCTAAATATAATTCAATGAAAAGGCGTGAGCATTCGGTGTATTTCATAGTTAAAGTTTTCTTTTGAATACACCGAAAAAGTGAGCTCGGCAGTCCTAGCAACCGCGCACCAGCCTTCCGCCTGACCTGACCACCTTCACGTTTCTTCATTTTATTAAGCCGTGGTCTAAGATTTGATCCCGAGTTGCCGGCGTCCTGGCCGCTATCATCCGTCCTACATCTCTCCTTCATGGAGAGGGTCCTGACGGTGCCATGATGGGCTAGTCTTCTCTGGCCGCCCTACTGCTTCCCATTGTTAATTATTTGTTCTCCTGTGACAGTGATGTTGGCCCGGTGCTGGAGGGGCGCTGAAGACTTGCTGATATTCCAGTCTTTCCCTTCTTCCGGCCCATCCGAGGGATTTGGCATTCATCAAATCCAATGATGCAAACTAGTAGAATTTTGACAGTTTCCTATCCCTGTGTCAGTGTCCTGATTCGTTTTTTGTAAACATACGGAAGTGTGACACACGAGACACAAATATAACCAACCAGATCCGGGTGACATGATGCAAATGATTCACCAGATACATCCGATACATCAGACACACGTGCAACACTACACCACATCAGACACACATGCAAGACCACATCAGACACACAAGCAAGACCACATGCAGACACACATGCAGACACACACGCAACACACTAGGCACTCACGTGATTGAACAGCCGCACGCGACACGCACATTACAACACACGTGCAACGCACCAGTGTGGTGCACCAGACACGAGTTGAGAAACACGAAACGATGTTCGCACCAAGTACGCGTGCTGCAACATGCTAAGTCAACTTAGGATTGTCCTTGGAGTATTACCTGGAGCTGTGCCGCCTCCAGAGGAATTGTTCATGAAGATCATCGTGATTGCGATGTGTAAAGTAGTTGTTTGTGTGGCAGGCGAGCAAATTTCATAATATATTTTTTCCTCCAGCTACTCCTGTGCACAGATACAACTTGCATTCGAATGAACACTCTTAGGTTGTGTACATCTGTTGTGTAAAGTTATATCTCTTTAGAATCGTTTGTATTTTCTTAGTCCAGAAATCTTGACATCCCTTCAACACACAAGAAAGTCACGTACAGTAAACTTGGAATATTTTGACCTCAGTTGTATGTTGGACCTACACTCACAGCTCGATGAATAGCGGCAGAATCAAATTCACATTATTCAAAGTTACCCCAGCTGCCATTGGGTGACTTACAACCAAGAAATTAAATATATCATTATTTTGCGTTGCTGCAAATAATGATCTCTCTCGTCAGTCGCGATCGTCGCCAAGCAAGCGGTTTAATAAACCAGGTTTAGTTCGCGTTTTGAGGAAATATGCAAGTAAATGGGCAGATGGAGAGGTGTTTGAAAAAATTCGTGTTTCATGCTGCAGCACAATAGGTGGCCAAAAAAGTGCTTCGTCACGAGTGTTCGAGTGTAGATGTCTATTGTATAAGCGTAGTCAAATTGGGTGTTTTCTATGAAATCAAATGAATTTGGGGTAAGAGGAGCTTTACCGTCTCCCTCAAAATTGCTTGGTGTTCTCAAATCCACGAAAACCTGGCTTTCTCCACTGGTGAAAAAATGAAGAGCGTGTTTGATGGAAGGGTGAACTAAGAAATTTTTGACCTTTGCTTATAAATTACCTGGGGGTAACAGTTCAAAAATTACCCTAGAATTCCGGGGAAATATGAGTGGTTCGGAGATCGTTTCAGCAGTGAGCGTCTCAAACGGTACTGAAGTTTCTTCAGTCAATAACTCGTGTTCAAGTATGGTCACTTTATCTTGCGAGAGTAAGTTAGACAAAAATTGGGTATCATATGAGAACGCAAGCTTACCTTTGATGTGAAGCACACAACCATGTTCCTCTTTTTGAGCCATCGTAGCTGATCGAAGGGCACCAATTTCATGTCATTGCTGAACTACATCTGCGTACCGTGATGTTGACATCCCTGCCTGGCGAGATCACTTCGCGCGGCGAACATTTTCTACAGGATGGAAAAATGTTTTGTTACCCTGTTCTTCAAAAATATTCCAATGGTTCTATGATAAGTATAAAAACACACGGTACATTTATTTCTGTGGGCTAGTGCTAAGTCCATAAGCAACCATCGCTAATTTGGCAACTTAAAATGAAAATGGGTGATAAGATGCTTTCCTAATTTACGAGACCATGACAAAAACAAAAGAAAACTGCAAAACACAGAAAACGCAAACAAGTCACAAAACATACATAGAATAGAATTTAGAACTACACTACTTTTTAAAAAAATATTCTAGGCTTTGAAAAATAAATTAGGTAATCTTTCTAATGCCAGAAAGTTTAATTTATTTAAAAACAAAAATTAGGATTGTTCTTGTATAAAAAACAAATGTTTTCCCATCAACTACACGTACATCAGCAGAAATGGCGTGATGAGAACACGTCACAGCTTCATCTACGGATTTATGATATCGCTGATTGAGCTGAAAATATTTAACAAGCACAGCATAATTGGTCTACAGAGTCCTTAATGAACTGTGCAGGAAGCTCAAAGTTCCGAATCTGCATTGCTTCTGACAAGGAATATGAGCGTCTTTAGAATCAGATTAAATGTCATATTTTTCACCGTTTTCCTGACTGCTCGAGGCATCAACACATAGGTATCTCGGTAGTGGTAGATTAGGTTGTGAGTTACCCACCTTGTACCTATCGGAGATTAAGGTTACTATTAGGCGAATTTGCGCAGGGATGTACGTTTCTAGCCACTACACAGCCTAATTTAAAATCATAAAATATTCTAGAAGCTCTCTTAGCACAACGTTACGTATGCGCAGTATTCACCTCACGGTCATCGTTCACCGGATCCATCTGCGTCGCGGTTGAATAACCAGAAGGCTTGTCGGTGCCATTACTTGTCGAAGTGTTCGTTATCCAGGAGAAGAATAAGTCGACTATCGAGGCAGGCTTCACCTCGTTTGTAGGAATCCCTCGTATGTCGATCCTTGGATTTGAATTGTCGGAGGAAGTTTTAATTTTTCCTTCCAGCGGTTGCTTTGGGCTCATCTTTGTCATGAAAAACTCGTTGTTGCGATCATGAACCTAAAAAAGGTAGAATTTAATACGATTGGAGCATTTGTATGAACTGACTAAACATCATCTACAAGACAAGCTTGTAATTCAGCTATCTCGCATCTATCTCATCTTTCTTTGCGATAACACGCTATTTATATGCTTCTATTGCCAGTCGTGGACGAGTGAAAAAATTGTTTCTCCTACTCCTTCAAAACGAATTTTGATGAAAAAAAAAAGTGAACTGAAAACACTTATCTGTGAAACTCGAATTTTAGCGGAGATATTATTTTTCAAATTTAAGGGACGATTCCTTCGTTCTATGTTTGTACAGGTATAAACGAAATGTGTGGACTAATTTTCAGCGTAAGCAAGTTAGTATCTTTTACAAATTACCTCTTTTTTTCAACGAATAAAATTTCATTTTAGCGTGTTGGTAATACTATTTTTAACACTTCAATTCATATTAAAAAAAGACGTTTTGAATTAAGTTCCCTGTGAATTATCAAAATTAATCCATTTCAATTAAATTGTTTACCTTGAAAACAACGTATTTAACGTGAACAAATGGAAACAAAATTACCCTAATTTAGCCGACGTTAATTTTATTGGAGCCAAATTTCCCAAATTTAAAAAATCGATCCATTGCTCCTTAAAAGTTAACTCAAATGAAAGTCATCAAATTCACAAAAATATAAAAAAATAGATGAAATTTGGCTAATACACAACAAATAAAAGCTAGCTAGCATCAACGCAACTCATAAGCGATGGTGACCAGACAGACAACTGCCACGGACATCGACAGCTTCACACACCCGCGCGCTTGCATCTTGATGCCACGAGACAGTTGAAAAAGCTCAAAAGGACAACTTTGCTTTCTCCACTCTTGAAAAAAGGAGGAGCGAGTTTGATGAAAGGGTGAACCTAGAAATTTATCACTTTTTTTAATTACCTGAGTGTAACAGTTCAAAAATTACCCTACAATTTTAGGGAAATATGAGTGGTTCGGAGAGTGTTCCAGCAATGATCGTCTCAAAACGGTACTGAGGTTTCTTCAACCGATAACTCATGTTCAAGTACGGTCAAGTAAGAAATTCATGATTATTTTACGAATTACCTGTAAGTACCAGTAATATGCCAGTACCAGTAATATGGGGAAGAAGTAAGGGAAGCTGACTCAAAAATTTATTTGGTGTTAGATTGTACGTTCGATGTTAACATAGCAGGGCAGTAAATGGCACACTCGTACTCTCACAATATCACTCAAAGTAAAAAGAACCAAAACGCTCGGTTATCTTGTGATAAAGCACGCAGTTTTCCCTATATCTAAATCACAACACAGGAAATACTCATTAACGTATTAGTTTTAACCAATCACACTCACCAGTTAGTTTGACGCTCGTCACAAGTTTCTCCAAATGGGAAAAGTTATCAAATATATATGCTTTGCAGCGAAGGGAATTTAAACTGGTAGTCGTCGTAGCTGGCTCACTTCCCACCCATTTGTCTTTTGGAGGAATACTGATGATTTTTGGTGCCTCTTCCTTTTATTGCAAAAACCCACAATGTGAAGTTGTCAGCGTAAAAATTTGACTCAGAGAAATTAATATGGTTGATAATTTCATAGAATTCTATGATCTCAAATAAAAATTTTTCACACTGGTGAAAGTCCTCGGGGCAAAATATTTCAATTTGTGGAACGGATTCAAAAATAGGTTGTGCTCAGGTCTCTCAGGTTAAGAGAATGAAGCTCATTCCGAAACCGTTTTAAACTGAAGCTTTCAATTGCTCACCTTCTTGGTCAGTCTCAATATTTACACTGAACCAGCATAGACCCGCACTGACTGAGTGCAAATGAATCTGAAGTAAATCAGGTCAAAGTGTTGTGAAATTTTGTCAGGCGGAAGGGGTAATTATGAGGGTCTCCCTCCAGCTGTTCGGGTTGAGACTTGTGTAGATATTCGGTTTAAGTCAACAGCGAGATTTTTATGGTGTTGCTTCTCATTTAGTTTCCATTCTGAGGTTGCCTCCTGGTGAAGAAATAGCGTATGTGAGCAGTAATGATCTCCCAATGTGCGGGCGTGAACCAGTTTGCTCCAACTCTCCTACTGCTCGTTTGAATAGCTATTGTTTCTCTCGCAATTGTAAAATCTGCAGTTTGCGCAGTAAGTGTTTTCGGGCAATTGTTAGGTGCAGTTATTGCAAAAATTGGTACGAATCAACCCCTCCGTATTATTAAAGTAATTATGTGTACTTCAGAGCCATAAAGTCACTGCACTTCACAGGCATAAATCTTAGAGAGCTAACATTGATGTTGAAAAAGGACCTTTGGCAATTTATTGAAGTTTATTCTTCGCTGATGTAAATATTTGTCAAATAAATATTGTAAGGAACACCAATTCTCAATAATTTAGAGTGTAAATTTACAGATGAAGCATTTTTCTAA
>JACJUY010000366.1:120584-135759 GCA_014220935.1 Platorchestia sp. MABIK
ACTTTCCTGTACGTAGATCGCCTGCCGATTCCCTTTTTGCGCCCAGGGAACCCTCCTGACGCTCACTCTTTCTCGCGTCATCTTGGATCAACCAGTGTAATGCAGTCTCAAGCTGTAGTTCGTTGAGCCTCCCCAACCCTGAGAACAATGGGGTATTCTAAATAAACTAGATTCCTACCGAACACATTTATTTTCCACCTAAATGCATAAAAATAAAAACATAAGAAGTTAAGAATCCCATTTAACATGAATCCCCTCTGAGAAATAATTGAACAATTATTTTACCCCCACTGGATTCCCACTGAACCTATTTATTTTCATATAAATGTATAAAAAACTGTTCAACAACGCTCTCACTATTTTTAATTTACTGTGCGTTAACCTAAAGACTTTCTTTTAACATGAATTCCATTTGAGAAATAATTATTTAACCCATTTTAACCCATGTTAAAAATCAAAACACCCTGCTTGAGAACACAATGACAAAGCAAAAACATTGCACTTGCTTAAGGCTGTAACACAATTTCTGATTGCTGACTGTACTAATCGTCTAAGAACAAAAATTAATATTCTGATTGATTCAAAGTCCTATCACTTCTTCCTAACACGCAAAGGCTTGCTCACCTCCCCTCTGCAGCTCTCTGGGCCTACATCTTGCACGGAACCAAGCAAATGCCGAAATAAACCGGCTCATACCTCGCTGTGCTTTTATAGCTCAACCCACGCCTGACGCGCACTGTGGGCTGTGTAGAGGCCCCGCGAAATTACCGCTTCTCCCATTGGCTCGCCCTTACGCGTCACCTCTCTATGCTGACGTGTCCCTCGCTTCCATCTAGTATTACTACACACAGCCCTCTCAAAAACTTTTTAGAACCCCCAAAATCCCTTGTTCCCTTACTCGTAGAGAATGAAATTTAACCCTTTACTTATCTAGGCTATGTATTTATGTTGCAATCTGTTCTTTAAGTATACAGTTGCACGCACTAGCTTTCAATACAGCTCCTAGCCCCTACGCACTCCCCCCTTTTCCTGAGGTAAGGCACTCCCTATTCCCCTCTCGGACGCGCTCGGCTATTTTGCGCGCTTTTTTGCGAATACAATGTTACTGACTTAACATGTATCATAACACTGCTTTTTGAGATTATTTGCTGCTTCTTGAGATTATTTCCTGCTTTTTGAGATTATTTGCTGCTTTTTGAGATGATTTGCTGCTTTTTGAGATTATTTGCTGCTTTTTGAGATTATTTGCTGCTTTTTGAGATTATTTGCTGCTTTTTGAGATTATTTCCTGCTTTGTGAGATTATTTCCTGTTTTTTGAGACTATTTCCTGCTTTTTGAGACTATTTCCTGCTTTTCGAGATTTTTTCCTGCTTTTTTATATTTTTTCCTGCTTTTTGAAATTATTTCCTGCTTTTTGAGATTATTTCCTGCTTTTTGAGATTGTTTCCTGCTTTTTTAGATTATTTCCTGCTTTTTAAGATTATTTCCTGCTTTTTAAGATTATTTCCTGCTTTTTGAAATTATTTCCTGCTTTTTGAAATTATTCCCTGCGTTTTGAGAATAATGCATTTGGTGTGTGTGTGTGCAGAATAAGCGACCGCGGCAAGGGCATCCCGCACCACCTGATGCGCCGCGTGCTGGAGTACAACTTCACGACGGCGTCCTCCTCCTCCTCCAGCGAGGCCGAGTCCGCCCTCGACAACGGGGACGATGCCACCTCCACCTTCGCCGACATGATGGAGGCCGTCAACCCCAGCCCTGTCGGAGGCCCCATGCATGGGTGAGCTCACTTTCTCTTGGGACGCTGCTGTGTGAACTTATCACTTCATTGCATGTATTATTTCAGAAATGCTCTTGTCAGTAATGGCGACTAAAAACTCTTCCGCTTGAGAGCTGTATTGAACACGAATCATGCGCGTTCATTTTATGTATAGTATGTCTCATTAGCTGTAGAAACCATAGAAAGCACTTGTGTTCATTGATTTTTTCTATAAACAGCAAAATTCGCTGTTTCATATTCGACATACCATGCAGTGAAGGGCTAACTTTCCCTTGTCTGGTTTTGTGAGCAAATTCTGCTGCTTTTGTATTTTTGGCACTGTGAGGAATCTTCTCTTGTGCTGCCGTGAAATGAAATAATGCTTCTACATAGTGTTAAACACGTTTACTGTGATGGGTTAACTGAAGTTCAGTATTCAACTCGAATTAAAATTCAAAAGTTGTAAGATATTTCACAAATGCCAAACACTACCGGGGTCCATTAAATAAATACCTATAATTTTAAAAGATTGTTTAAACTTTTTCAAACGACTTTTTGATGGGTCGTATCGCAGTCGAAGTGTTAAATTAGCCGTCTTCCTATACTGGGTGTCCCTCAAAAATGTCCCCGACTTTTTAATTAATTATATCTCCGCTCTAAATTAACATATTTGAATTGTCTTCTTATACAATGTAGTAAATTTTGTTTTCTTTTCGAATAATTCAAGTTTTTGAAAATCGGTTGAATAACCGCTTTACAGTGATCGATTTACTGAAAGAGGTAGAAAAACTAATTGTTCAAAGGAAAAGTTTTAAAAACAACACTGGTGTTCTTCATTTCTCAATACCTACTGTTAAAAATATTTTCACAATGATGTATCCTACATACCACCAAGTATTTAAACCCTCTGAGAGGTTTCAAGTGTGTTCAATAATAGTGTTTCAAGAACTGAAAGAAAACAGTGAAATAATCCGCAAAACTCTTCTTCCAATGGTGGCTAGAAGTAATACTTGCCTTGAGAGAAATGGAGGGTATGTCGAAGGTTTTACTTTATTACTTCATTTATTTAAATGTTATCTAAGGTAATAATTTGTTGCGCTTTTAAATTTTTGTTTGTTCGGTCTTTTGGGAAGTACAAAATAAAGAAGGATATCCAAATTGTTTCAAAAAATTTTCCTTCGAACAACTAGTTTTTCTACCACTCTAGTAAATCGATCATTGTAAAGTGGTTATTCAACCGATTCTCAAAAACTTAAATTATTCGAAAAAGAAAAAAATTTACCCCATTGAAAAAAAAGACAATTCAAATATGTTTATTTAAAGCGGAGATATAATCAATTAAAGAGTCGGAGACATTTTTGTGGGACACACAGTAGTGCTGTCATTTGATTCCTGAGGACATTAGCTACAAATATTTGTTCTAGCGTGTGTGTGTTTCAACTTAGAGTTGTCTAGACGTATCCAAAATACCTAACAAGAAGTTGGCAATGTGTACTTCTTGTTAGACACACAACGGAGACGATTTTTTCTTGTATTTGTTATATTATGTACAGTTTTCTTCATAACTCACGAGCGAATTTTAACGTGGTTGTTCCTATGATTATGCCTGAAACTTCTAAATAAAGAGGTAATGCAGGGATGACCAACCTCATAAGATGATATATGACTGCAGGTTCGGCTTCGGTCTGCCGACGTCTCGAGCGTACGCCAACTACATGGGCGGCTCCCTAAAGATCTACACGATGCAAGGCATTGGCACCGACGTGTACCTGCGCCTCAAGCATATCAACTCTCAGGGGGAATCGTTCCGCATCTAATGCGTGGCTGATGCCGCTCGTCTTGCACGGGTTCCTGTTCTGAGTGGCATACTGGAGAGTCAACTTGCATCTTTCTGTGTCTGATACCTTTTTCATGGCTATATTGTTGGGCCCTTGGTGGTGTAAAGCAGGTGTAGTGTTTCTGTGTGTGTGCAGTGCAATTGGTTATAAACCTGACCTAGATGTAGAAATGATTGTATGATTAGAAGGATTCTCAGCACACAAACAGCGAGGCCTTAGTACTAAATGTTCTAACGTAAATCATCTCTGTGTTGAAAATTTATCAGTTTGCTACGGATCAAACCAAATAATCTTGTTAAGATTGCAGTATAATATGACTCAACGTTGGCATTCATCGTTCAGCTACTGGTAAATTTGTTAGATATCTATCAGTTTTATTGAACATCTCGCAGTACAGTTGCGTACTCCTCTATTACTTACCATACGATAGGATTTTTGATCACTCAGTGCTTGAGTGTCGTCACAAAAGGGGTTGGTGTTGTGCAAGTATGTTTGTCTAAGTGAATTATTTTCCTGAACAAAACTCATTAAGAGCTGCTCTAAAAAACATTTCACTGCAAACCGTTGTGGTATTCGAGTAGTCATGTAGGAGTATGTGTCGCTAGTTGGACGTGCTGCTAGTTCGAGTGTAGCACCTGCAATGAGGTGTTTATTTTTGGAAAGACTTTTTTTTAGCCACGTCTTCCATCACGTAGTGAAAACACAAATAGTAGTTCAGCGTTCTTGTTTCGACGAAAATATCAACTTTATAGTATCTGGACATAAGAATTTCTTACATTAGTTGACCAACGTGGAAGCACGCAATTTTTCTAGCGATGGGAAGAACGATTTGTGAATGCTTTGTGACGTGTTGGAGAATCCGTCGTGTGCGTCCTGTGCTCAACGTTGTGACTAACTTGTTTTTTCTTGTATTGTGACGAATTTATTTTGCCTGCCCTGTCATATTTATTTCGAATCTTGGGGTCAGTGTAAGCTTTTGTGTCGAGAGTAAAGCGATGTGGAGGTGCTCGGTTGTTTCTGTCTACTATCATCAGTATAACTGAGGCTCAAACTCTTTTCCTACCATTCTTTATGCCATAAATTTGAATGCTGTTGAGGGATTTGTGCGATTGTCGCGAAAATCCTCTTCACTGCATCAAATAACAATGACCGAGTTTTCGACCATTTAGAATTTAAGTATCATTTGTAGCCAGTCAATGAAGCTTTTACTTTGTAGCTTTTGTTTGGTTGTGGCGGAGAAACGGAAGAAAATGATTTTGACTAACCAAAACTGTCTAGAATGGAAATAGGTTCATTTGAGTTACAGCATCAATGAAAGTTGCTTTTGCTAAGCTTTTTACGTTGGAAAATTGTTCAATTGTTTGGACTCCAAAAGCTTCTTTGTGACGACTTCGTCGCCAGTGTAAGTACCCCCTTAAGATCGCATCTGAGCTGTGTTTTGCAATACATGCTTGATAGTGGATGTGTGGTTTGACTTAGGCATATATTTCTAGCATTTTTTAACTTTGCTGCTGGTTGGCTTGATTTTTATTAGGTGTGCTCTCCCCTGAGGGAGATACAGCTATTTTATCTATGGGAATTAGCGATCCCAGGGAGAAAATGTGAGGTCCCGAGCCAAAGATTAGGTAGGCTTTTTGTTGAAGTAGAGTAGGTTTTTGTTTTGCTACGGATCCTTTTTCGGCTCGCTCTTGTCTTGTTTATCAGTACCTACTACCTTCTTCTTCTAATTTTATCTTGTTTCATGAACATAAAATTATTAAGTCCTTCTCATACTTTTTTAGAACTTGATCCCCTCAGAAGGACACAAGTTTTCAATGGGAACTGGCGCTTCCAGGGGTTATTTGCGAGGTCCCGAGCTAAAAGTTGGGTAGGCCTTCTTTTTTGTTGAAATTGCGTCATATCATTTTTTCGGTTCACTGTTGTGTTTTTCTGCACCTTCTTTTTTTCTTCGACTTTTAATCACGTTTTTAAACCTATTTCCCAACTTGCTCAATGTTTCTATGTGCAAGAAGTCTCAAGTGGGAACACACATTGTGCATAGGTTTCGCGTTTTTTTAACTCCCTACTAAGTGGGGCTTTCCTCTCTTTGGGACACCTTTGTTGTGCTTAGTGAAGCTTAACCAGATTTATCTGATCTATAGTGCATGATTAATACCATTTTAAGTAATGATCCTGTGTAATGAAATAAATTAAGTTCAATGTGCCATGCGATACTGTTTCAAAAATGTTAGGTAGTTCCTGTCTACATTTTGTCTACGGATAACACTACTCGTCGCTGTTCTTGCGACAGTTCTTGCTAAGCGACAGTTCTTGCTAAGCGACAGTTCTTTATTCTGTAGACAGCTGACGGTTCTTTATTCTGTAGACAGCTGACGGTTCTTTATTCTGTAGACAGCTGACGGTTCTTTATTCTGTAGACAGCTGACGGTTCTTTATTCTGTAGACAGCTGACGGTTCTTTATTCTGCCGACAGCTGACGGTTCTCGATGCTCTGTTCTGTTGACAGTTTGCAGTACTCGGTTTTGTTAAAGCTTACCTGCTCTATTCCCTATGAATTATTTACTTTTGCATTTATTTAAGCATTTTTGGTTGGGCCTAATGTTCGTTTCATTAGCCCCTGTGTCCCACGGCTGCAGCTAATAAAGGTCTCAAAGTAAACGTAAGCATTTCTTGCATAGTTTTAAGAGAACGTATCAAGTTCAGCGTCATTGCAATATTGAGAGCCCCACGCGCTTGTCTCGTGCAACAATATTTGTTTCCTATTATGTTACATTTTTGGGCTAATCAAGAAGCTAATTCTCTCTGTATTAAATAGAATAATTTACAATGCGTGTGGTACATTTTGTTCTCATGAGTGAGAGAATAGCAAGCGAGGTTTATTCTTTCATTTATGAAGTGATTTGTTCTTCTCAAAGGGCGTGTTTGGCATCTGCTCTCGTTGTCTGCCTCCTCGTGTATTTTTTGTTTTGTTGGCTAGTGGTACTTCATTATTCTTAAGTTGAGTGTAAGAACAAACCATAGTGCTCGAATAAGACCCCCAAATACACGAACTTCTTGCCAAAGTTAATTTAGTGGAAAACTTCATTTTGTTTTCTTTTCGGTGATTCTGGTAATTTAGAAGAGTAATTTTAGTCATTGAATTTTGTCCTGTTTCATTTAAGCTCGCGGTGATGTGATCTCTTACACTATTTTTTTCTGGATGAATTTTTACTTGTATATACTGATACTTGTATTAAGAATGTTAGGTTGCATGCGAAGGAATTTCGTTAAATTCGTAATTTCTGCAGAAAAATTCGCTGTATTTCCAGTCAAAGTCTTTTTGTCCTGCTGTTGATGGTACTAATTAAGTGCGTAATATTGAGGAATATCTGTTCACTTCAAATCTTAGTGAAAAATAACTAACTCGGGTCAATGTTTGCTGGCCGTCCCTAAAGTCAATTTTTTCCCTACTGTTGTATATTAATTAATTAATAGCATTTTCTCAAAAGGAATTTCTGTTCAGTATAAATATAGGTGAAAAATTATTAACTTTAGATGTACTCTTGTAACTGATGCGCTCATGAGAGTGTAGCAGTGTTGTATCTCAAATACTTGCCCATGTTTTTAAAAAATCCAATTATTTGCGTCACTGACGAAGATCCACTTCGCGCTCGTTTTTGATTCTGGGAAACACTGAGAGTGAATCGTTCAGGTGCGCTTAAACTTTCATATTTCTGTCTTTCCTCATGCGTTGTCTACGTCATTGTGTTGCAATCCCGGCTTTAGGCTCTATCTGTCTCTGGAAGACGCGCGCTTCAATCGTGTTCGTCCAGCTCCTCACGATGCAGTTAAATAAATTTGTCATGAAAAATATACGTGTGATAGGCTTTGAATATTTTGAAATTGAAACTGTCAAGGTAACGTTGGATGCTTCGCAGTACCGTCGAAGTTTCATGCATTTCCTTAGTGCTGTCTTCATTTAAACGTCTTAAATATCTCATGAAGATCAAGCGGCCTAAACGTTTGCACGCCACAATTTTTTTGGACTTGGCGTTTTTCCTAAGCAAGTTGAGTTCTTCAAGATTACTGCAAATTTCAATGAAATGTCCAGAAATACAAACATATTTTTAATTTCTAACATAAGAAGGATAAAGAAATGTAGACGAGTTTTACCGTATCACATAAAATGATGTGACTGGGATTAAACTGCCATGTTATACTGATAATCACCTCGAAGACTGCTTCACCTTTACTACAGAGATGTTGCTGGCAACAGTCGGTAGTATCTGTGGCGGGATTTGTTTCAAGTTTACTGAGTTTAAATGTTGGTTTTCTACTTGTGTTAGTGTGAATTTTATCACGTGTCAAAGTAGTCGAGTGCAAAAGAGCGTATGTGCTTGTGTTATCTCCGAATTCTGTGTGCCGTCATGATTCTGCGTCTGGATGCCGAAGTGGATTGTAATATACTGGCTGATTTCAATTGCTAAATTTTGTTTGACGAGGAGGAAGAAGTGAGGTGTCGAGCTGAAAATAAGGTAGACCTTTGTTTTGTTGAAGTGAAGGAGGTTCTTCTACTTTTTACGGCCGTCTTTTTCTGGATCACTGCTGTCTTTTTTCCAACTCTTATTTATTTATTCTTTAACTTGCATCTCGTGTTATAAACTTCTTTCAATCTTACTATTTCTAAGCGCAGAGTGTTGACACATCTTGTGCATAGGTTCTCCGTTCCTTTATTCCTATACTAAATGGTACCTTCCTCTCTTGGGAGCACTTTTATCGTGGATCGGTAGGCTTAAACTCACTTATAAACTTTTTTTATGACGGAATGTCCGATTTCCACATTTTGACCAGAAAGAAGACCAATTTGTCAGCCCTGCGTGTCATGTGTGTGTGTTAGGCGATATCGTGCTGGTGTGCTCGATATTGTAGCGCTGGCTCGGCATTCCTCCAGAGTTGGTGTTCTTCCGCGCTTAACTAATGCCTTTTTAAAAATTAACTACTCTCCTCACAATACGAGAGATATTTCATGTGCCAGCATTTTTTTATTCAATTCGCATCATTTTTATTAATGATGAACTTTGTTTCGTTCAGCCATGGTGATGCACCGAGGAAGTAAAACTAATTTATTGTCGGAGCAAAGCCTGCGTAAGTCTGAAACCAGCGTTATGATACAACTTGATGTTTTTAATCTGTGATTGTTTGAAGACAGAATCTGATGGAAGAACCGTGTTTTTCTGCCCTTATGAAAAAAACGTAGGAAACGTCAATTCGAAAGTTTAGAGCTAGAAAAACGTTCACCGGAGATTCGTAATTTTTTTTAGCCACTTCGCTTCCATGCAAATGGGTCGTTACGCGCTGGAAAATTTATTTGCAAGTACGGTTGATTTAAAAGACTTACTTCGTTCAGTGAAATCAAGTGGAGAGTTGACTTGGTTCCTCATTGAAATTTAAGATTTTTGTGGGTGTGAGAGTAGGCTCTCAGGACTTGATTTATCGTGTACATAGGACGTTCTCTACAGAAATCTAAAAGTTTTGTACTTGAAGCAGTCATCGTTGCTTTTTGCTGATATTGATAGAGCATTTTCTCCTGCTCTATTTCTTTTTCTAAGGAACAACATACCGTGCAATCGAGTTGTTGAACATGTCGCATTTTTCACTCATTTCACCCTACGTATAATCTACTTACATGATGCTGTCTCTCTACTGTCTACAGGTTGACCAGTATTGAGAACGATATGATTCCCACCCCAAACGAGAACGCTAAATTTTTGTGAACCTTTTAACCATTAGAGATTATTCGACATGATTATTTACAAATACTCTCGTCGTTCAGAAATAGCTGGACATTAAAACAGTTACAAATCCTTTAATGCAGCTTGAAACTTGTAAAAATCGTGCATGGATAGGCCTTTGTGGGCTGGTCATTTAGTTTCAATTTAACAACTTTCCATTTATGGAGTGATGCAAGATTTGTTAAAATTTAACTCTTAAAAGTTTGCTTAAAATTGGTCAAGTCCAGAACTCACTAATCAGTTTTTCCAGCGATTGCCGAGCAAATCACGATCAAACTGCAGATCTGTCGTTTTTTTTATCTTTGGGGTGCCAAGATGATGTTCTTTGGTAACTGTGGAACATTAAAATGTTGAAGAGATTCGCTTAATGTCTGTGTATGAACATTAAAATTTATAACAACGCGAGCTGAGAATTTAATGTAACTGAAGGCGAGCTGAAAACCTTTAGTTCTTCAAAAATTATTTAATTTCATTGTAGCTTTTAAACTAATCTGATTCAATTTTCATTATGCATCGCAAGTTTGGTATTCGATGAAATCAAACTAATTTTTGTTATTTGGTACATGCAAAAACCACTTTGGTCGAAGCTTATTTTGCAAGTGTACAGCGCGTTGTCAAAAATGGAATTCAATATTGTCGTGGAATAAATTTTTCAGATGTGGATGACATACAAATACAAAATGTCCCCATAAAAAACCGACCGAAATTCAAATTACCTTAGCTCTTAGGAAATTATTCTTGTTGATAATTGAGTTCTGTAAAAACCACCGTGTTCACTCAATATTTCTCTCTTCACACAAAAAATTGAATTTGGTTAGCGTGCACAGAATTGTTACAGTACCACTTAACACCTTAAGATGGGAGGGCTTTTGCCATACTTTTGAAATGTACTTTGGAAAAATTGATGTGTACTTTTTGATGAATAATATGTACTTTTGGTAGTAAAATATTTCAATTTGGTACATATTTTTTTTCATTTTTCATATCCCGGGGCAAATGTACTCTCAGTTACTTTCATAAAAATTGTACTGTAACAATTCTGTGCACGCTAACTCAATACAATTTTTTTCTGTGTAGAGAGAAATATTTTTTAAACACTGGTCTTTACAGAACTCAATTATCAACCATAATTTAAGAGCTATAATAATTTAAAGTTCGGTCCATTTTTTGGGGGAGACACCCGGTATATCAATCCTTATAGTAGCCGCGATTAAAATCTCCTTGAACTTGTGCACTGGTGAAACTGGAATCACACATAATCTGTGATAAAATTTGTGAATCTTCTCATGGAGCATCCTTATGAGCGTGACAGAGAGACGAAAGTAGCGGACGCCTAACAAATATATAAATAAACAAATGAACTTTTATAAGGAAAGATGACGGTATTAGAGAAGATTCTAGCAAAAGCGATTTTTGTTTCATTTTGATATACTTCAATGTAAATGAGAGCGAATGGCATGTAGAAATTACTGGAGAATGCGCTGGAATTCATTAGAGCGCGAGAGACAGTGTTGGACAGACGAGAATCATTATTAGGCTTCAGAATTGTTTGACTGAAACAGCTTGCCGTGTCCGCAGTGTAATCAGCACTAAATGCGAAAATCGTATTTCTATCTTTAATATAAAATTTAGGAGAGTTGTATTACTTGAGTGGGTGTCTTTCTCGTCACCATGGCTCCTGTCATACTGGCGTCGCTGTTATTAGTAAAGGTGTGTTTTTACTTAATGATGCTTGGTATGCTTATTTTATTAAATATGTAACTGTTCGTTAGGAATTAATTAGTGAAAACTGCCGTAAACAAATAATTTCTGGGATGACCATTTGAATCAAGAGGCATCATTTATTTAAATCATTCTGATCTTCTAGACGTTGGGATTCGCAAACTAGCAGACTTGTATATGCGTGTACGTATATGGGTGTATGTGTGCATATGTGCTCATATACCTGTGTGCGCTGGACTAGCATCTAGTTAATGAACTATAAATACTGTGTGTGCGTGTATGAATGCACATATACAGATATTTGTGCACTAAACGGATAATTATAATTTAGACGAGAAATACCGCTTTTTTTCTGTTCACTCTCAACTTGCAACATTACCTAACACGTCATCTCTCTGTACTATTGTAAAGCACTCACAATAAAGCATAAATTTGTTGTGTGATCACCCTGATATGTTTTATTAAGATGCTTATCAGCTACTGACCGTTGTGTTAAAAATAAATTTTTAATTCGAAAATGAAACTTGGTAATTTTCACATCATTCATGCATGTATACTAGTATCCGTATGCATGTGTGTGTATGCGTACGCACATATATCTGTGTGCACTGAACTAGCAACTAGCATATGAACTATAAATACCACCCTTTCTCACTCGCAACTTGTAACACTTCCCTAACTCGTCATTTTCACTTTATTACTTTAAAACATTCACGAAAAATTAAAAATGTTGTATGATCACCCATATATGTTCGAATAAAAAGCTTAACAACCAATGCCCGTTATGTTAAAAAAATTTTAACTTGAAAAACAAAACTTGTAATTTTCATACTTGTATCCTGGTATCTGTATGCATGTGTGTGTGTGTGTGTATGTATGCGTACATTTGTATATGTTTGTACATTCATTCATTTACCTTCATCAGTTCTTGTAAAATCTCTTATCAATCGATTTGCATTTGTCTTGTAAACGTAATTGGTGTTTGGGTTATTGCGTGCTCATTACGCAATCAGCTAAGTGTAATTTTTCATAGGTGTATTCTTTTTTTGTCCATACTCGCTCGAAATGATATTTCTGAATTTCTGCCACAACAAGCAACTATTATGTTATTCCCTGATTTCATGAAATCCAAAGCTGATATGTCAATGTACGTGCAACTGTCACAAGTGTTTTCACTCAACAAAGTTCTTATCTTTATTGCTTCCATGAATTAACAAACACCATTCAATTTCAACTAAGCAGCTATAGGATACATTTTTATGCTTTTTCTCTCCGTTTTTGTACAAGCATTAAACTGGACCTTCGCGTCACCTATTTATGTTTCTCAATTAAAGACATTTGCATCATGTTGCGAAAATAACGAAACGTTTTTCTAATTTGGTAGTTTATAGAACGCTAATGTGTTCTTCTATTTTTCACGTCCTAAAATGTTCTTGTTGGTCTTGTGTGATTCAAATCATTATACGCTCTTGAGAATGTTATGACAACCCTATCTTGGTGGTCACTTTCACGTATCACTCCAATTATGTTGTGCATTTCTTGTTAACCGTTGTAGAATAATCATTTTCGTGTTTCTGACTCATGTAGACTGTTTTGTGGCAATACTATTAGCATGAAAATATCATAATTTCGTTGCGTAATAACAGACACTTTCTCCGAGCCCCTTGATTGGAATACTAGTCCAAATGTAGGAATAAAAAATTGTTCTGAATGCCAACCTCGCTGCCTTTGACACAGAATTATTTTGATCCACCCGTTTTACCTTCAACAAATTACTAATACCGCATGTCACAGAGCTCGTATTTCACTGCAAGTGTGCACTAAAAATAGTATTCTCAACTATGCACTGTGACGGGAATCGTGTTTTCTTTTATAATATTAGTTACATGTATAATCAAATCTAGATTAAGCAACACTAGGGAAACATTGCCCTCAATCATTTATTTCGACTAGTGACATGGGTATTACAATCCTCATGTGTGTGTATCATGCAAGTGTATTTTCCTTACTTTGATATAAAAAATAAAAAACAATGTTTTGCACCATCTCTGTTGGAAAAAAATGTTCTTCGTTTTTTCTTTTTTCTAAGTTAAGGTATTTGAACGCGATTTTCGCTTTTATTTCAATATAAGTGCGCACAAACTTATGCATTTTTAACTAAGCGTTACGAGGATTGTGTTCTCTTATTTACTTATATTTAAATGCACTGTCAAAATCAGATTGTGCAACGAAGGAAACTCATTTTTTTTGTGCTTTTCTGTCAATTATTTTTATTTCAACATTTAACAAAGGGTATTACGATACCAATGTGTTATTATCAGTTAAGGATGTTAATGTTAAGGTATATTTAAAAACCAATGGGTCAACATTTCATGTTTGTACTTTATTGGGAATAAACTGTTTTTCTTTTCTTTCCCGCAGGATGGTTCTGCAGAATGAGGATCACAATGTGTTTTCATCGCGGACGTTTGCCCGTAAATTACGGCCTTCCTTGTGGAAAGCGTCACAAGCCATCAATTCAGGGGATCAATTTAGCCGTTTCGATGAACAGAGAGAGAAAAATCGCATGCTCACGTTATCTGGTTCTACACAACGCCTGTGCATCAAACGTCAAACTTCTAAAAATTTCTCAGTGAACGAAACATCAGACTTCTGAAATCTTACAAAGAACAAAACATCAGACTTCTAAAATTTTACAAAGAACTAATCTCGCCTTGAAATTCATGGTCCTTGCAAACTGTCTGACAGAAGAAGTGGCTCCACCACCGCCTGTCACAGCGCCGCAACAGCCGCGCCTCACAACACAGCGAGCCGCGGCAGCGTGCGGTGTGTGTGCGGCGAGAGGTTAGTGCTGTGGTCACGCCATACTCACGCGCTGCTCGGTTTACTTCAAAAAATAGTCAGAGCTGTACCACGTGAATAAATCCAATTCCTTTACGAGGAAGTTTGAATGAATAAGTGTTGGGCATATTTCAAAAATTTGTCAGAGCTGCACGGTTTATTTCAGAAAATAATCAGACCTGTACCACCTGAATAAATTCAATTCCTGCATGAGTGTGTATGAATGAATCCGTATTAGGCATAGTTCAAAAAATGGTCAGAGCTGTATCACGTAAATATATCCAATTCCTGTTTGAATAAACCAATGTTCTGCATGGGTGCAGTGAAACAAATTTAACTTCGATGTGTACGGATTGGAATATTGAATTTCTCTACAGCAGGATTGGAATAAATTTCAATTCTGCACGAATTCAACCGATGCTCGGATGGACTAAAATTTCATCATTTTCTGTATTAGCATATTAAAAAACAAAAGATTCATGTAAGACTAAATTAAAATTAATTCCCTTCATGGTCGATTACGGTGTCAAAATACGTGCGAGTCAAGAGGAAATTGACACAGAGGATCACTCTCCCTGTGATAAGTAATAGTAATTGACACTTCGTAATAGTCAGTGATACTTCGTAATTATTAAGTGTTAATTACTTCGTAAGTGTTAATTACTTTTAACTCTTTGTAATAGTAATTTACTTGAAATTTTATAGTGTTCGTAAAACACAACACTTGGCTAGGAGCCATGGTTCTAAATATCAAAAAGCGGGTCATAAATCTTGCTCAAATTCATATTAAACTTTAAAACCAACACATTTCAAATACTGTTGCACATTGGGTGTGCCGTCACTAATATTTGCTTTAGATGTTATTGACAGAGACAACAAATGCCTGCCTGGATGAGTGGATGACTCTCCGTTAGTGTTGACGGTGTGCTGGCTGCCTGACTTCGACATGTCATACCAAATATAATTTCAAAGTTTCAGAAAATTTGAAAGAAATCATGGAAGAGAAATAGCTGGAAAATGCTGGATTTAGAATTCCATTTGAACAGTTCTAGACTAATATTCTTCAGTTTAACTTCGAAATTTTGAAGCGGCTATTTAATAATAAAAAAGTGAAGGTTATAGCGAAGACAATAGCCTTAAAATACATCTCTATTAAAATTAGAACGTTTCGATCCTCTAGATCATCATCAGCTAAAGTCTGAAATACAAGAAATGACAAATTTAGACCGGCAATAATAACCAT
>JACJUY010000366.1:137394-155967 GCA_014220935.1 Platorchestia sp. MABIK
ATGGTTATTATTGCCGGTCTAAATTTGTCATTTCTTGTATTTCAGACTTTAGCTGATGATGATCTAGAGGATCGAAACGTTCTAATTTTAATAGAGATGTATTTTAAGGCTATTGTCTTCGCTATAACCTTCATTTTAAAGCTTTGCCGTGTTGTGCAACCTAATCTAATAAATAATAAAAAAGATTCTGGAAAATCTTGTTTTGGATTGCATTTTATTATATAGATCGTGTTTTAGTTATTTCACTGCTACTGAGTTAATTGTGATAGTGTTGACTGTACTTTGATTCTCCTAGTCGAGACTGGAGATGGTTACAAGCTCTCCATCCGTTATTTTGGGTCGAAATTTCCAGACAAAATTTGCTTTAACAAGTTCAACTTTCCCACCGCAACATCTATGATTTTAGCCGCCCGAGTCTATAGCCTCTGCACTGGGCAGATGCTAGACGTGGGCGGCCAAAATCATAGATGCTCCAGCGAAAAAACTGTAATACTTATTACTACGACCGGTGGTTGCAAAGTGAGCTTCGTTATAGTAAACTGCCGTGCATTGGGCAGCTTAAATACAAGAATCATTTAATGAAACCGATAAAGTTATGTGATATTTACATCTTTTTCTTGCGTGGTTGTTCAATTTTCTAGGGAACTAAAACTATGGAGCGACCAATTTGTTAAGTTCTTGTAGGGCTTTCGGGTCATTATAAGGTGTGTCTTTGATTGCTTCATGTGAACTTTTAGTATAAAATGAATCAGTTTATAGTAGCCAATTAAACCCGTTATTAGTAATATTGTACCGTTTAATGAATTCACAGATAAAAGTACATATGTGATTCACTGTTATTCTTCGTGTATCTAGATTTGTTTAATATTCATGTATACAACTACAAAGTTACGTTCCTGATCTGCTAGCTTGAAAGACAGGAATTACAGAACTCGATCGTTTTCTCGGTGTCTTTTGCGTCCGTTTGGTTCATTCAATCCGACTCTTCACTCCAACAATAAACTGTCTAAACTGCACACTGTCCAGTAGCTCTTAGCGTAAATTGTAGACAGACAATTTCATCAAACCGAGCTGTCCTGGTTTTTCTGCGCTTACTAACCTCCACACGACATTACAATACACGTACAAAATACCGCGATTCTGAAAGAATCTCGACTCTCGTTCAGCCTAATTCGGCAAGTGGGATTACCTAGCCCATAGTCGACGCATTTATATCTTACTATTGATCATGCATTTTCCGTACGTGAACTCGATATTTTTCTGTACTTTTAGGATCTAAGAACAGAAATTCGTACCGGTAATGTATGTTCCATAAAAATTGGGAAGTGCAATAACGTTTCATGGAGCAAAATTTATCTAATTTTTAAGTGCTCAATAAATAATTTATTTGGGCTGTAAAATAGCTACTCGTTTATAAGAGACTTGTTTATTCCAGCAGTAAATGTCTATAGTAGCACCTTTGGGCATACCATATATTTAATATGCATTTTCTGTGAGACTTAAATTCAAATTGCCGTTGAATCATATATTTTTCTCTCAAGATCGAGAGCATCAATGAATTGAGAAAACTTCCAGCGAGCCGAATCTCTTTATCCTTTCCACTTATTCTCAACATTTGATTTGTGTAAATCATGAACTTTTACCATAGAGTACACTAGTGCACACTAATGACATTCTCTGTCAGTTTTGTTAGGGCAATACTCGTTCGAAATGGGAGGAAAAATATCGAAGAGTGTCACCTCCACATGGTCACGGCGTCCCCGTCCGGTCATCGAAACATTTCGATCTTTGTCCTGTGATGATGTGCCCGGTACAAAGGTTCATCCAAAAGCGAAAATTGTCAGGAAGAGACTTGAAAACGTGTCAACAAAGGACTATATCCTATTACTCCGACGAGAAAAAGAACTTCTAGCCAAAGCAGAACGACTCCTCGATAAGAATCCTGACTTGGAGGCCATAAAGAACGATCCTGATTTATTGGTGAACATCGAAGCCAAAGCACGCAGAAGAAGATACCACGATATAGCTCTGCCCATTCCTACCATACTCAAAGCTCCTCCCGGACCAATGCCATCACCTCCAAAGGTAAAGAAGCCAGCCACGCATCTCACTTTAACGGCACGCATGCGCATTTCTAAAGCACTGGAAAACAGGAAAAAAGAACCTCCTCCAAAGGTAGTTAAGCCTGAATTTAGCGTCGAAGACATTCCAGGTAGCGTAACGCAGTCACCGGAATCGTCTGCTGAAGGCCCACGAGCAGCGCTTGCCTTCCAGCGACGTTCTTCCAGAAAATCGCTCTTCTCACCGAAAGGGAAGAAAAAGAAAAAGGATGTATCAATTATGAAAAGTTTCAAAGATGGTCCTCCGCAGAAAATTCCGAAGAGAGAAAACCCAGCAGAAAGAACAACAAGAACTCTGAAAACAGCCATTGTGAGATTGAAACGGTATGCTGACCAGCTAACGAATTCCGACGGTCGTTACTCTCCTATGTCTGCTTCAATTGAAGACAACATCAGCATAGAAAGTGTGAGCACGTACAGCGGCAACTCCTTGCTCGACCGAGTTCTTTTGGATGCTCTAGCTGACGACTTGGATAAGGAGGCCTCGGCTCTAAAAGACGATCCTTCATACAAACGAACCAACGCAAAATCAGATAATGAGCATTATGAAGTGAGTCAATCTTCGATTAGTCTTTATACAGATACGGAATCAAAAAGGGATGCAGGTAGCTTGGCTGAGGCTCAGAGTCAGAGTACCATTAAGCGTACTCGTTCGACACGGCAAAAAAGTGTGCAAAGATTACATGAAGGAAGGGGAAGAAATAGGTCTGTGTCGTTGTCAACTGAACGTTCTGTTGCGATTCCTTCACGTCAAGGTGGCACAAGTCAAGTGAGCCAACGGAAGCGTGTGCGAGTTCCTGCCTACTTGTCGAGGCGACTTAAAAATTCTTCAAATGAAAAGACCAACTCAGGACCTACGGATCGACGTACCATAAATCGGCCCTGGAGAAGACGACCATCTCGACCCAATAACCTTATTCAAAAAACTATTTTACCTGGAAGCGCTGAAACATCTTTTGACGATATCAATGAGCCCAACTCTGATGCTAAGTCGAGAACCAAAGGGAAACCATCACAAAGATCACGATTAAAGAAAACATCTCGACTCCGGTGTGTATTGTAGATGTCTGCTTGCCGCCATACAATCACCTGCGTGTCCAAATCTACTTCATTTTTGCTCGGATAGTTCTCGGTGCCACTTACTTTTCCTATTGGACCCACTTGCCAGTACGCAATTCAAGGCAAAAATTCTTTAATACGAACACTCGAACTCGTATTTTTCCCACCGTATCTTTTAAAGGCTCTACAGGATTTATTAGAATTTTGCGTTACTAATTTCTAGACGTGAATCACATTTTCCATTTTTGCACGGTGTGTACATTTCTTTTTTCTTCAAGTATAGTTGAAAATAATTTTTTTCGTAAACAAGTTTTAAATATTTTGTGAAAGTTTTATGCATTATAATTTTTAACCCAGATATCTGAGAATATGGCTTATTTTCAATTCTACCGTGATCTCACAATTGTGTGAAATTAAGAAAGACTTTATTTCTATTAACATTTCACTTCACTTGTGAACGTGTGTCGTTAACTTGTGGGAATCGTCTTTGAAAAAGTAGAATGCTTTGCACTTATCGTTTGAACAGAAGTGTGCTCCTAATTAGTTTGGCGAATGTAATTGACACCTCATTATTCCTGAAAGTAGAATAGTTTCTGATGGTAAAATATATTTTTATACCCATTCCGTTCACAATGCGAAGCATCAATAAACAACAACAAAATTGAAATAGTGGGCTGAAGAATTTACCGTAAATTATCATGACATTTTTTGGCCTTCAAATACCAGGTTTACTCAACTTGAAAAATATTCTTTACTAGCTTGATACGTTTTTAAGACTCGCAATCTGGTAGGAGAGTAAGCGCTGTTGGTGAACTGCTGTCAGAGGATGTGTCTAAGCTCTATTAGTTCTTTGTTCATATTGGGTGTGTCCTTCAATAAAATAATTTCTTTTTTATCTTTGCACCCTGCATTAATATCTTGCATCCTTAAAAATACGAACATAAAGCTAGAATTAATTTTAATATAGATACAGCAATGAATTTGAGAACTATGCTATGAGGAAATAATGAAGAAGGCATCAGGTTAGACTACCGAGAGAAGCTAGAATCATGAACACTCTACTAGAATTCTCTGAAAGATATAAAGAAATAACGCACTTCGAAACTTCGACACCTTGTGTTTTGAATTAATAATGTAGACAGCCAACGCCTGCTGTCTTCATTCTAAGTAGACAGCAGGTGGCTAAGTTCAGTTTTTTGAGTTTCTTGAGTATTTATTTCTCTCTAAACATACATAGATTACCATGAAAGACTCGTAGGCTATTTGATTCACAGCTCTCACTTTGTCGACATTTCAATTTCAGGTCTGTGCTTGTAACTCACTTGCAGCCATATACACGTTGGTAATAGTGTACATAGCTGTGTTCGACATCCATTCGATACCAATTTTATACCTGGGACCTACTAGCAGCCATGTACATGCTTGTGCTAAATATGACTGATATGAAGTTCATACCTGTGATTCACTAACAATCATGTTCATGCTTGTGCTAAATATGACTGTCGATTTCAAGTTCATACCTGTGACTTACTGACAACCTTGTTCATGCTTGTGGTAAATAATTTATTAAAGTTTTTTATTTTCGTTCGTTGTTATCGTCGTCACAGAGATAGCATGGGAGGACAGCCCAGCAGTGTTGCGGTTGGTCGCAAGTCTCAGCATCGCAGGCCGAGCGCTCGCTCTTTTCTACCGGTGAGTAGATGTGCTTTAGGTGACTCGCCACCTTGCCGAGCGCTCACTCTTTTTTTCCGGTGAGTTGATATTTTTTAGATGACTTCAGACCTTACCAAGCGCTAGCTCTTTTCATCCGGTGAGTTGATAATTTTTAGGTGACTTGCCAGTTGCCACCTAGCAGTTAGCACAAAGTTGTGTTCGAAGTTGCATTTCTCAATTTACGTTCAGTATTCAACTTTCAAAATAAAAACAAGATAAACGAGGTATGTTTGAACTTGCGTCCTGCAAAAATTGATGTTGATGTAAGGAAAGTGATAGAAAGAAACAAAAGATGAAGTTATTCCAAACATGTAGAAACGTAACATGTATCATAATCTATTGGTTTTTAGATATTTCGCAACATAAAATTCCTTAATAAATAGACAATTAATGGAGGTAAGATTCAAAGCAAAGCACAGCAGTGAAATCTTTTAAGATGAAAATCAAAAAATTGATGGCGAAAATCAACTTTTTAAGAAAAAATACAATTTAGTTTATCAAACGACGTTTGAAGTTTACGTCCGTTTCGTTTCATGCAACCACAAAATTCCAGAAATCTTAATATGCTCAGTAATAGCTAAGTAATAGTTGCTTTTGAAGGCACGTTTTCTTAGAAGACCCCTCGTTAGAACATTCTTTGGTGCTGAACTTACACGCATTTTTTACTACGTATGTAAAGAGGAAACCAAAAAATGCAACAAAACTCGATAAACGGATTTTGGAATTATGCTTTATCAGACTTATTCCTAATTTTCGATGAAATTTTTTTCACTGATATCATTAATTCTGATATCAAGTTTCCTAGGGTGCAGTTATTGATCAAAAACGCTCACCCGAAATTATTTTCGTGGTCATGCAGATAAACCAAGACTCCTTGATACAACCGTCCTCATCACCCTCGTCGAAGTCGACCTCTCAACCAGCGCCGCCCAAATCATCCCACCGTTCAGGTCAGAACGCTGGCATCGAGCCTTTGTCGGCCCCTCTCACTCCTACAGGAATACCCAGTGAATCTGACTCTCCCCACTCAGCTTTATTCAGAAACGCAGTCACTCTTCAGTTGGATAGTCAGTTTAAGGGGAAAGAAGATGATTATTCTTCAAATCGTTACAATAATCCAGCAAACTCTTCTCTCCCGGCTTCTATTGCAATGGAGAGGTTCAACCCATCGCTTGATACGAGAGTGAAAACCCTTCCAACATCAGGTCAATCGAAATTGTTTTATGCTGAGCCCCTCACTCGGATTAGCTCAAGACCAGTTTCAACTCGAAGTAATAGCCTTTTCCCTCAAATTCAAAACATTTCAGATTATCAAAACCTGAGGGCAGTGAAAGTGGTCCCAACGTTCCCAAACAATCCAGAGGATATACTCACACCTTCTCAGTTAAGTTATTATTCCAACAAATATAACAATTGGAGACTCACTCAAATAGCTTCAGAGAGCAACGGCAAAAAGAAAGTGCCCAAAATTACTTTAATAAAATACAAGATCGAAGATTTCAGTAACAACTACAACCCAGAGGACGGGAGTATCTTGAAGCTGTCTGAGGAAGAAGGAAGACTTGTCTCCTCGCCGTCGTCAAGAAAACATTCTTTAGCCGCACCAGGCCAGCGCCTTTCAGTTGTGAGTGGAGGCTCAACACACGTGTTGAAAGTGGTGGAAGCAACTCCCCTCACCCCAGTCAACGTGGCACCAGACATCACCCAATTCCTTTTCCCTGACGAAGTGAAAGAGATCTCCAAAGCGAGTAAGAAAAATTCCTTGACTGATATCGATAGTTTGGCAGACTCCAGAGACGTCAAGGTTGATCGGTTGAATTTTCGGCGCAGTTCAACATCAGACTCCTTCACGCAGACTTCAGACGATACTGCACGTCCTGGAAATCATTCTGAGGCAGCTCGTGGTAACTTACGGATGATGAAACAAATAAGTGCTTCTCAGCCAACCGTTAGAGCCAACAGACGTCCTGTTGTGCGGGAAAGGAGAAAAATAGCCAATAATTTCAACAGAACCTTCGCTCCTAAACACAGGATCGTGAAAAGAAGCACCAGTACCGGCCCTGATTGGAGACTTTAGTGACAAAACTCCCGGCAAATAATTTGTGCTTGTAAGTCAGCTCATATCGATGAGGTTTTGCATTTCCATCATAATCTATCTGCTTCGATAAAAGAACCTTATTTATTCAGGTATGTTATGGGGTGGTTAGTGAGTTGTCATGGATATTTTTCAGATTTCTGGCATCACTTTATATTTACGTGTTCGAATAATTATCATTAATCTTAAATTGCAGTAAAGATTTTAATTGTTCGTTTTAAGCACTGTAAGGCACCGCGAGTGTAGTGTTCCTTGAATTGTATGTTGGTTCCAGTCATGTTTATGCGTGAAATACTCAACATTGGTCCGTCAAAGGCTTTGTGCGGAATGCCAAGACACTACGAATGTGGGCTCATTTGATCCACTTGAGTTGAGGGGAGAATTTTATTGTACAGCGTTTACTGATCAATAATTAAAACTCTTTCGTGTTGCTTCACAATTATTTATTCACAGCATATAATTAAATAATCAGTATCGCAAGAAATTCAAAGTTAGATTGCTGTACGGGTATCCCGATTTTTCCAAAATACATTATTTTAAGATTTTGGTCGTTGCTGACAGAATTGTTTCATCTCGGAATGCATTTATCGTTCATCTCTCTTTACGCACAATCGTATCAGACATTGTCACTTTTTGTAATGTAGCATTTGATACAGAAGTTAAGAAGATAAAAATAAAACAGTTAGCTCGTAGCAAGTTATGTTATGAGGTAAACTTTTAGCACCTGAAAATATCACTTTCTGAAACTCGTGCTACTCTCTGATAATACTGATACTTATTTGTTAATAAATTATTACAACTCCGAGATCCAATTATCTATTCATCTGAATCAAAAACGTACCTCATTGCTTCACCAAAACCAAATACAAATGGGAATTTGAAGGCAAAAATTGTGTTGTTTGAAAACAAATATTGCGCCATGTCAAAGCAAATGTTGTGCTATATGTGAAATGAAATATTGTAATCAGTATTATTTCGACTCAATTGTGAAGACATTAATCTAAATCAAGAGTTGGTCCGTCCTTTGCATAAGTTCACAAAATCAAACCAACACCAAAGTTCTGTTCCAGCGGTGACTGGCTTGTCTGAAACGCCTTATTTGCTCTACGTTTTGTGTTGCAATTGTTTCTTGGAACTCTTCTGCTGCTCTTGACGCTTGACCGAGCACTAAAAGAGCTGTAGAACTTAATTCAAAAGACCATATCAACCGAATGTTAGTAAAAAGAACGATTTTACTACTTGGTACGTCCATACCTTGGAGAAATAACTACTCGTGCGGTGCACGACAAAATGAAATGAATCTAATTGTAAAATGTGGCGTTAATACTTTGAATTGTAAAGTGAGATCTCAGGTACAAGGCTTCTTCCATTTATACTTAAAGTAGCCTTATGACTTTGGGCTCGCACTGCATTAGATGCGTTATTTTAATAATGAAGACGTCATCCAATCAAGTACTCATGGGTGAAGAACAGAAAACATAAAAGGAAATAAGTTATTCGTTATCAACCATCTGAGTTTTGTCACCATTTTGAATGACAGTATATTAAATTAATCAATAAAATTTCACAATCTACATCTATTTGTAAAAATTTTTTATTAGACATTGGGCTGAATGGGAATAATCTTTTGCATATCTTGGAACTTAGCGCTCCTCGGGAATATGTAGGATGTGTGAATTACACTCAGTGAAAGTGTCTGCCTTCGTCTGTGTATCTTAGGGAAGAAACCCAAGCCTAGGGAAGATTTTGAACCTGCTCCCCTAAAAATCAGCAACAGTTGTAGGAGTCTTTAGAGAAAATCTTAGAAGATCTGCTGTTTGGCAGGCCTTCTCTTTCACTTTATACTTCTCTATCTCTCTCCTGGGAGAGGCTGGCTTACCATGTCACTGATCTGCTGCGAGAGTCTCTTCGTCTCGTATGCAATATTCTCATTCATCTTTTCGTCTCATTGAGATGCTTTCATACGTTTTCTTTTGCCAGAGTAGTGAGCTGTAGATTGACGTGTATAGTTTTTCGACTCTCAACAGTGCAACTATTTCTGTGCTCGGTGGATTTGGAGTGAAATAGCAGAAAATGCTGATGCATCAGTAAATATTTGCCTTCAAACTTGATCTTAAACATTAGATCATAGCGTAATAATTCCTCATTTGAGCGAATGGCAATTTCAGCACAGCTTAGGTTTGTGACACGTGTATGTAAATCAGGGAAGACAACATTGTGCTGACTTCGAAAGATATTTTTAATTTCATTAAATGAATTTCGTGATTTATTGATTTTCAGCTTTTATTTTAATTAAAATGGAAAGCAATCAAAACCCAAAATTTCGGAGATTAGTTGTATCTAATAAAATTTCTTTCCTCTATTTAAGTTAAATTTAAAAGAGACTACGACTCCACCAGTGGCTGATATTTTATAATTATTGGCTAGCTGGAATGTCAAGTTTACTTCATAAATTAACATTACTATTGGCTGCCGTATTCGGTGATTGTGCATGTAACTTTCGCTGTTTATAAAATGTATCCTGTGGTGATATATTAGCTTTAATTGTGTTGCTGGTTGAGAGGAAGTTGATATCGATGTTTTTCACTAAATCTAAAGTTTTTTCCAAATCTGATTTTCAATGATAAGAAAACGTTAATTTGTATTCAAAATACTCGACCGGCTTTTAAAAATGGCTTGGGATAATTTATTGTAAGTGAATATTGAAGTGCACTCCGTGAACCCGTCCGACTGCAAAAGATGGATCAATCCGCTTCCATGCAGTAGTTTTGTGGTGGAAAGATGCTACATTGTCTTGGGTTACAGCTAGGTCCTATTTTTCAAGTTCGAGATTCATTTCTCCCTGATTTTCCAGTGTTGCAAGTCCAGTGTATTTCAGGTTCCACTCGTTAAATTCGTTGTTCATTTCTCTTTGATTTTGCGATGTCTAAAGGTTTGTCCTCAATGTATTAAACACTTTGACTGCGGCAGGTAAAACTGAAGTTTTATGGTCGACTCAAACCTAAAGTCAATTGTAGTAAAAAATTTGAAAATAGTTAACATTTACTGGATCGTGCCCTCATTTAGTTATAATTAAGTATTTATGAAAATTGAATTTGTGACTACTGGCCGGTCAGCGGCATTATGAATGCTCCCTCAGTGACCACCGGGGGCTCACGTCGCAGTCAAAGTGTTAAGAAATTTAAAGCAAAAGTGGAGCGTTAGCTACCCACATGAAAGACGAGAACTTTGATACCCGAACTCTACTCTGTGATGGGATCAGCGTGTACATAAACACACAATTGTACGTTTCTTCCACAATATTTAACACTGACTGCGGCAGGTAAAACTTAAGTAGGTCGATATCGAGTTTAATGCGGTTACGGAAATTAAAAATTTTGTTCAAAAGAATCACTACAGGAACACATTTAAGAGTATTTGTACACAAATGACATTTTGCTCGCTTATGCGTAATTTTCGAGTTATTAAGCTGGGAACGTAGTATATAACTGTGAAGAAACGGACACATAAATATGCTGTAAAATGGAATTGTCGTGATGTTAGGTTAATACTCAATTGCGTGTGCTCGGTTGTTCCGGTCGGTTTGGTTAGGTTGAAAAAGCAGTATTGAAAACTGGCTTAACTACTTTAAAACATGTTTAACTTTTGTGAGAAGTGTGAAAAATCTTGGTCAATATTGGGTTTAACGCGCTCACGGATATTAAGAATTCAGTTCCAAAGAATCACCAAAGGAACACATTTAAAAACGTTTTACACGAATTACATTCTGCTCGCTGATGCGTTATTTTCGAGATATAACAATAATTACGTACAGCTAGGGATAACATTGTATGGCCGGTTGCTTAGCCGTCGCATTGTTGGGTCACGCCCACTTTTCTGGCGGGAGACGCCCACTTCTTGGCGCAAAATTAACAGCCTCGGTTTGGGTAAGTTCAGGTAAGCTATTTTAGGTTGATTTATGTTATTTTAGGCTAGTGATTTAACTGACCTAACATTACCCACCGTAACCTTACCCATCGTTACGTCAATACCGTATTACAGCATATTTACGTGTCTGTTCCTTCACTTTTATATACGACGTTCCTATAACTTCAAAGTTGAATAATTCGAAAATTACGCGTCGGCAAGAAAATGCCATTTATGTAAAACGTTCTTTAATGTGTTCCTTTAGTGATTCTTGGGAACGGAATTCTTAATTTCCGTGAGTGCATTAAGCCCGATTTTGACCAAAATCTTATTGCACTATAATATGTTCCCGAGTATGCTAAAATTTATTTCGTAAAAACTATTAAAATAGTTGTAATGCTATTCCTAAATGATGGTACGTAAGTAAGCAATTTACCTAGTGGTACACATTAGTTTCAATACGCAGTCGACGAGATTATGAGGTATATTTGATCGTACTCTGTCCCTTAGTTGTTCAGTTTACTCATGCTCTTTCCTAACAATACACTGCCTGCACTTGGGAAATCAGAGAGGAAAGCAACTAATGTTCATCATGTTATATTGCTGAAAATAAACTTTTATTTCTTATTGCCTATGTATGGGAGAACGTTCGTGAATAAAAATGTTTAGGTTTTTTACGAATTTAAAGTTTTGTCAGTAATGTAAAAAACGTTAAGCAACAGATTTGCTTAACTTTTTTGGGGGCTTCATTTCAATATTTCTGTCCGATTTTATGTTTCCTGTATTTTGGTTTTATGCAATACGCACTAGTCAAATTTCATACTTAACACTTTGACTGGGGTAGGTAAAACTGAAGCTTAATATTCAAATCAATTTAAAGTCAGTTATTGTAAGAAACAAGATTGAAGATAGCAAACAGCAACTGGATCGAGCCTTCATTCAGCTTCGATTAAGGATTTATGAAAATTGAGTTCGTGACTACTGGTCGGTCAGCAGCATTACGAAACTCCCCCCTCGGACCCCGGCGGCTCACGTTGCAGTGAAGTGTTATTGTTTCAGAGTGTTACCGCTAGATCAGCCAATCGCTTTGCTGAATCCTATCGAGGGTTTCATTATCAAGTTCGTAATTTTCTTCGATCCCATCTATAGCAGCAGATGCTAAAGTACTGGGTGATAGAGCGCAAATTTGGCTAATGTTTCAAAGTGTCAATCAACAAATACACATGAAGAGCTTGTTAAAATATTCTAAGAATCCTCAACATAGCACATTTTTTTTCTGCGTATAATCCTACATCCAAATACACTAGCATTTAGATGCACGTATTTATTTTTGTATTCCTGTATTTCTATCGAGATAATTGATGGCAAATTTTTGCGGGGAATGTAATTTTAGAATAACGGGATTTGGCATTTTTTGAAAGCGTGGTGCATTTGTCTGTTTCGAACAAATGTGTGTGCATGAATTTCGTCCGAGATTAAATTTTTAGCATGATTTCTGTGAGACTTGTTCAATACTTTAAACGATATAAACTTCGTTCAGGAGCTCATTTTTGCCTTATGAGACCAATATAATCTAAAAAATCAGTCGTTTTACATACAGTGCATTTTGTTTCATATTAAACTTCTAGTTCAATGCGTCCTGGTCTCATTTTCCTATGCTCTCATCAACGTTTTCCTCGACCGATATTTATTTCACAATTGAAGTAGTACTTAAACTTGTCTAGCTTAACTACTTGGCTCATTATTACGCACAGGTTTGTCCGTGCTCAGGAAGTAATAAAAAATTCACGGAGCTACAATATGATAAAAGAACAACGGAAATACTACAACCGTCATGCATTTGCGTCCTGACAGAAAATAGGGCATTTACTGTACATTACTTTTTACATGTGCATTCCCATTTTTTTACCTATCTTTAAACTTCGTTTGATACAGATTGCTTCCCCTCTTATGTCCATTTTCCTTCCTCAGAAAAGTTCTGAACAGTGATTTTTCAGAATTGAAATTCTAAATCGAAGAGCAAAAGCCTTCAAAAAACTATACTTTGCTGTCGACTGCAAGACAAGGGATGTGGTGCCACTATCTTTTTCAAATTCATCGCAAGACTTGGCGTGGGTACCAAAATTTTCCTACAGACGAGACACGTCGAAATTAATATAAATTTAAAGGCTTACACTTAATTTTTCCTGTACTAGGAATAGTTTTAATGCAACCGTGGCAAGTAGTTTCCTAATTCATTTCTGGTAAAAACCTTGTCTTCTTCAGATGTTCAAAAGTTTTATAACATTTAAACATTTAGTCTTTTGTTGCCTTTACACTCGTTACCTCTTTGATTGATACTGAATGTTTACCCTTCAATTCAATCGCTTTCTGGATATATTCTGTCTGTTTTAAGACCTAATAAAGTGAAAACAAGGTTTGCGGTAATTCATGTAAGTTAAAAAAAATATTTCAGCCTTATCACTTCATAAGCAAGATTTCTCAATTCTCTATAAAATTATACTTCAAAAGTGGTACAAACTTAGATCTAAAAATCACACTTTCACTACGATTTTTGGATACGTTAACAGCCATGGGTAAGCTGAAGTTCAATAGTCGACTCAAATTCTAACTCAGTTGTAGTAACCAGTTTCTAAAATAGGAAACATCGTGCCTTCATTTATTTTTGATTTAAGTATTTTTGAAAATTGAGAATGTACACTTGAATATTCATTCACGCACAAAATTTAATTCAACTTACAGATATTCATGCTCAACCCTTAATTTCCATTATTTTCGTTATCTAAAATAGTCGAAATTAATTCATTTGAACAGAAAATAGCAATTAATTTTAAATTTTCTAAAGTATTTTTTTTTGTAAAAATTCCTGCGGGTACCTCCTAATAGAAATTTAGACTTCAAAATAAATTTCGAGAAGGAGAACAAAATTCTGTCCGTGAAATATTCATTCGCCGATTTCAAAAAACGCGTCAGTTTTTAAAATTTTATTGAAAATTGTGCCTGAGCAAATTTGATATTTTTTCCGGGAAATTTAGTAACAAAAATTGGAGTTCATCTTTTTCTGTACCACAGCTAGAGTGCGTTTAAGGGGGACGACCCAGCGATTTTTAAATTTTGATCCGATTGGTCTTCAATTTTGCCAGTATATGTACTTATGAAAAGAAACATATTTTTATCATACAAGTTTTTCGATTTAGCCCAAAGTTTTTTAAAAAATTTGAAATATTAGTTTTTTAGTTCATTTTTAGGGATATTTGAAAACAATAGAAGTCAATGAATTTTCATACCAGAACAAATTCAAAGACAGTTTTGAAATTCTTGGAACATGTCTAACTAACTAATTTATTCAAAATTTTTATTTTCTTTTTGTTTTTTTAGATGCGGTTTTCGATCACTAACTAAAATATAGTTTTTAATTGTCATAAAAATCAAATGTACAAATTGACAAATCAAGATCCGTAAGTTTGTTAAAAATGTTTCAAGGATTTCAAAACTGTCGTTGTTTTTTCCTAGCATGAAAACTCACTGACTTCTATTTTTTTGAGTGTTGAAAATGAGATTATTTCGTGGGAGGCCATAAACAAATTTTTTTGTTGAAGTGTAATACTCGTATATTGGACGATTTTCGAACTTGAAGGCTGTTTTCATGTTTTATTTAATTATCTGCATGCGTAATTTCACAATTACAATGTGAATTGTAGATGACGTATATAAATTATATGAAAAAAAAATTATTTTTCATTGAAATATAGCATGAAAACATCAACTTTTTTATTTGTGGATTGATTCTTCTGAAATAAGCGATTATATGGAATATTTAAAAAGAAACACATTTTGTTCCATTCAATTTTTCGATTTTGGTTATGGTTTTCTCGTAAATGGGAAGTATTTGTTTTTTATGTCATATCTCGTATTTCAAATGAAAACAAGTCAATGAGTTTTCATGCTGCGACAAAACCAAAGATAGTTTTGGAATCCTTGACACATTCTTAACAAACTTAAAGAGCTTTATTTTCTATTTTGTTGCTTTCTTTTTAAATGGGGGTCAAAAATTCATAATTTTTGGTCCCCTTACACCCTCCTTGGGGGGAGGGAGGGGGGTTCTAGTGCCCGTAGCCCCATAAAATTTTAGCGCGCAACAGCCCACCACCTAAGGATTCTTGTCAACAAAAAAATAGCCAGTTGGACTCGATAATCCCTGGGTCGTCCCCTTACGCGTTTAATAATCGAAATTACTTAGTTTGAACAGGAGTGACAAGACATTTTTGAATACTTTCTCAAGTGATATTTTGTGAAAAAAATCCTTATGAAAATTTAGGCATTAAAATAGATATCTAGAATTTGAATAAAATTCTGGTTAAACGCGTTTAGCGCACTCGATGTGTTATAGAAAATGATAAAACTCCAATTTTGTCCCCAGATTTTCTTTGAAAATATTGCAAGTTTGCTCGGGAATAATTTTCCCCGGAATTCTAAGAAGTGATGCGTTTTCTGAAATCTGCGCTTGAATATTTATCCATGCACAGAATTTCATTCAATTCTAGATGTGTTTCAAAACCTTAATTTTTCAGAGCAGCAGCATTATTTAAATTCCCGCTTTGTACTACCGGAAGCTCACATGGTGGTTTACTTCTAAAATGTGTTTTCTATTTATGAAAGCTTAGAATGCAACACAGTTATGCGTGGTATGATCCCAAATTTGGGTAAAATATTACTCAAATAATTTAGTATCTTATATTTCATTTCTCTTCTTTTGCTATTCGTATCGTGATGGAAATTTTCAGCAGCTCTTTTAATTAAAGAGTTTTTGTTTCGGAATCGAAACACACTGCCGCACCTCCATAAGATTCTACAGTGTTTCCATATTTCACCTGATCTAGATCAGTTGACGCAAATTCTGAATAAGTGCACCAACGGTATGTGGAATCGTACAAGTCACAGATAGTTAGAAATATGCGCGCCCAACAGTCGTGGAAATTTTCTTGGATGCCCTAAAAATTACCGCAGAATATAACTCCAGAGCAGCGGAGTTTCTTCCAAACTTCTAGCTAATAACCCTTCAGCCATCGATCAGCTTTTAAACGCTGTTTACGTTGGCCGTGTAAATAAAGGCTTATCAGTAACGTTGCCTGTGCGCTGAACGAGACCAAGGTCTCGCTGTGTTGCACCATTTATAAATGGCCTTTTGTACAAATTGTGCAATGTTGGTGAAAGCGTAGACAAGCTGGAGGACAGGGCACTCGAAATCAATAGCGTGCAGGTCACTATGGTCGCTCTGGGTGCACCTTGGTCATGAATGCTCATACTTTTTGTTTCTTTCTTCCTTCATTTCTTCTCATCTTTTTTCCTTCCTCTATTTTTTCCTTTCTTCTTGCCGTTCTTTTCTTCTGTCTTTCTTTCTTCAACTACCGTGCGTTAGTTGTTCGTGCGGTGTACTATTTATAACCAGATACTTTCCATAGGTACTGTGAAAATATGTGTTCTGTTACCACCGTAGAATTTATCGTCATATTTACACTGTACAATTCTCAATTTCAGACTATTGACGAGCTTCCAAAGCCAAATAACTAGCTCAAATAAGCTGCAATCATAAACATTTTTCAAAAAGTAACAGAGTATAAGGGTCAAGGAAATGAAAACCAATGGGCATAGTTTAGGTTTTAATTATATTACAAAGTCGTCGTATGAACACAGATGATGGAATGATTTTACTTTCGCTCGGTTTCAGTTTCATGAAACTGTTGCGTTCGTGAATGTTACAGGAGTTAAATAAATCCATAAGTAATTCGAGCTCAATGCTCGAACTTATTCGCAGAACTCTAGTCGAGGCAAGTAATTTAATTTTTAAAAGCGTTGTTGAATGTTCTTTTTCCCTTTGCTGCTATTGTGAACTTAATAAAATACAACTGGGACGGTTTTTGACGAACGATCACTTTTACGTTCTGATGCAAAACCTCAAAGCAATATTTCATACGGTTTTTCATTTCCATCTAGAAAGTTGCCCGGGTTTCCGTGGCCGTAGTATGCCGTCTCGTATGCGTCGTAGAGGCAGGTATGCATAAAAACCTTCCGTGACCACATTTTCAAGCATCAGGACTTGAGAAATACTAACGGCTAACAAAAAGTGCGACTCGGGGATCAATAGACATTAAAAATGTTTCGCGCATAACAGACAGGATCAAAGAGCATAATGCAGGCTTGAAGAACTGTCAAGACAATTCCGGTATAAAGCGTAGTATTTCATAATGACTTATTTACAAAAACCTGTACAGTTCGATCAAAGAAGAAAGTGTGAGAAATGTCTTAGGCTGTTTCAAGGAAAGATGACGGAAAAACATCACTGAGATGAATTGTCGCATAAATTACACAGAAGTACTTTAGTTTTCTATAACTTCTCTGGATTACACTGAAGTGGCATTTAATCAAATTCACTAATTTCTCTGCAACTGGAGACGTGAAGTTACACTCTGAGGGTACGACAGAATCCAAATTGAAACAATTTCCTCTTTGCATCGACTCATCCTTTTATTTTAAATAAACGTATATTTTGCTTCAATAAATAATACATCGTTGAAAAGTACGCAGAAAATATCTAAATTAAGAATGTTCATTAATATCAGGAATTTTTTATTTTAAGTTTATAGAATAACTCCAGGTGCATATTTCGTAATTCCTTCAGAATAAATTCTTTGGAAACACTGAAGATTAACTCCGAAACAGGAATTTCTACTTCAACTCATAAATTTTAATGTGGTGATCAGTGACTGTAACAGATCGTCACTGGTAATCACCTATAAAATGAATCGCATTGGGATAATTTGCCCATCATACACTCGGCTCCTGCTCACTTCGCTAACTATCCTTACCAGCTCCGTCTTAACTATACATTGTTTTTATGTGTTCACCATAGCTGCTTTTCTTCCAAGCGGCCACTACACGTCTGTAACTACTGTTTTTTTCCAACGTTACCACCACACATTTGCCACTACTGGTTTATCTCCGAGCCATTACCACACATCTGCCACTCATGGTTTTCCACCATCACCACACATCTGCCACTACTGATTTACCTCCAAGCCACCACCACACATCTGTCAATATGTTTCCTCCTAGCACTCGAAGTAACATTTGTGAAATTAACCTCAACATTCGGCTAAGAAGAAATTATATACTGGCATCTTTGAAGTTTGTTTGGCTTAAAAAGACATAAACCAAACTAGAAACTATACATAAGTAAAGTTCACAGTAGTTCAATTCTTGAGCAAAAGCCTATTATAAAGTTTTGGAATAGAGCCAACCAATATTTGACGATTAATTAGGTGAAGCTTTTTTCGCAGAAACAGTTTGATACTTAAACTTTTTAATAACTTTAAATAAAATACTGTTTTATACCTATAGAAAGTTCATCGCAAAATCAGAGTTATTCTACTTAGAAATTATGCGGGATTGATTTGCTAATTCAATGAGCAAAGAATCTGGTATTTTAATAATATTTACAGAAAGCATGCCTATTTACAGCCATCGGGGACACTTGAAAGCTTTTAAAACAAAGGAGAATTATGCCTCAAGTTAGAGATATCTCTAATTCGTCTTACCCGTATACCGGAATATTTAACTTGTTCATAACGCTCTTGTTTTTAGGATACATCGTGATCAAATATCATAAAATACTTGTGTGTT
>JACJUY010000366.1:156100-175721 GCA_014220935.1 Platorchestia sp. MABIK
TGGAGCCTCTGAAGATGACCGGGATAACTTTGGTGTCGATGTTGGTGACGGTGGTGGTGTAGGTGGATGAGGAAGTGATGAAACGGGTGGTGGGCTCGATGAGGACGGTGGAAGTAGTGAGAGAAGTGGAGACGGTGGTTCTGGTGGAGACCAGCGGGCCCTGAACACAAATAAGATCACTTAAGTGAGATTAAGCCTCCGTAATTACAACATAAGTGTTCCAATAAGAGGAAGGCACTATTTGGCAAGGACTTCAGAAAATAGTATATCTAAGCACAAGATGTGTTCCCACTCAAGACACTCTGCGCACGCACGGAAAGAGTGAGGTGAAATAGGAGTTTATGAAACAAGATAAAGTCAGAGGTCATAAAGAAAGGTCTACAGTGAACCGGAAAAAGGAAGTCCGTAATACAGCAAAATCCAATTGTATATCAACTAAAAGGAGCCTTAACAAACTCTCTGCTCGGGACCTCACATCTTCACCCAGAGTCCAGAACAAACTCAGTAAATGGAGAAAAAACCGATTGTGAATAGAAAAACGTCCTTTTCTAACTGGAATTTCTCGCAGACGGTAGAGAGAAGCTTGGCAAATAACTTTCAAACTCAAACGTAAAAGTTGGTACATCCAATTCCTGAAATTAGTATAGTAATGACGTTCGAAAAAATTTTCTGCGGTCTAATTTTCAATTAGTATTGAAATTAGTATTAGTATTGAGTAGATGGGTAGAGGCCCATCACAAATTTACACTCCTTTAATTCAGTGAATTGATTAGTTTAAAACACATCTGCGAATTCTGTCCTGAATTTAAAATACGAATTTGAAACTACGGAAAACACCGTTTTAAAATTCTAAGGGCCGAAAATCGGCATTTGGTCTATTTCACATTCTAAAACAAGTTTACCTGCATTCAAAATGGTAACTTAACGTAAGTAACGACGAGTGTAGCTTAACTTACGGGTAGACTTAATTTTAAGATGCCTTAACGCAAGTCATCATGAAATACACCACCACAACCCACATCACAACGACTTGTATCGCCACGACCTACACCACCACGACCTACACCACCACGACTTCCACCACCACAACCTATCCCATAACGACCTATACCACCAAGACTTGCACTACCACAAACTGTACCACCAAGACTTGCACTACCACGAACTGTACCACCAAGACTTGCACTACCACGAACTATACCACCAGGACCTACACCACCCTGGAATGCACGCAGCTTTACCCTGCACAATACCGGAAATCAGACCACGTTCTGTGAAAAAAGAAAATTACATAAACGACTTACTGAGGAGAGCATCAATGTACCTTATATTGAAAAAATACTTTACCTGAATCAAAAAGGAGTTATTTAGGAGCACAGGAAAGGATTATAAACTTATTTTTAACCTAATTTGATAACACTTGCGTATTTAACATTCGAGAATGAATAGTTATATTTATAATTAATTACAATGCTACCGGTTTGCTCTGGGGCTGACCAAATCTGAACTTTGAAAGGACCATCTGAATAGATAAATATATACGCAGCTGATGCCGGTCGGTGTCAAACCATTATTGTCAACAAGTCGAAGCCAAATATGTTAATTGGAAATTATATTCTTTAGATTGTACCTGGTTGGTAAAAACAGGGTGTCAAAATGCACTAGTCCTTTGACTGACGATTACTCGTGTATATTTCGTCTCATTTCAGGTGCAAATAAGCACCTGAAAAACGTAAACCTTTTAAAACGTTTCCTTTTAAAACGTAAACTTTTTTAAATTTGGAGCTCATTTTTTTATGTAATTCATTAGACTAGATTCTTCGTCAATAAAAATCTACATTAAAACGAAGTACATGAGAACTTGACTGGACAGTCAAAGAGCAAGTACATTTTTTTGCCGAGAAACGGATATATTCTATGTAATCTAACGTCACATGAGTTTATGAATTATAATAGCGATGTATATGTATAGATGAAACAATATACAAATTAACTTTGAATTGTACTTGAAAAGTAATTTGCTACTGCGTCTCACTGTGTGGATCGCTTGCTGGTGGTGACGGTGGTTAAACAATTACACTAATAATAACACGTAAATTGCAACGTAATTGTAAACAATTACAATACGATGTAATGAAATTGCAACTATATAATATAATTGTAACAATGCAGTGTAATTGTAACAATGCAGTGCAATTGTAACAATGCAGTGTAATTGTAACAATGCAATGTAATTGTAACAATGCAGTGTAATTGTAACAATGCAGTGTAATTGTAACAATGCAGTGTAATTGTAACAATGCAGTGTAATTGTAATAATACAATGCAGTTGTAAACAACTACAATAAATACAACAGCAGTACCTCAATTCTGTCGCCAAGAAGGGCTTGCAAGGCAGCAGCAGACGCCGTGGAGCGGCCGTGCGCTGCCCCGTCCACCGCAGCGCCACGTTCAGGCAACGCCCCCATGAGGTACTGGTACACCAGCAGGTTGGTCAGGGAGTCGGAACTACCGCCTCCGCCTCCGCCGCCTACTCCTCCAGCGCAGAGGGTCCGGGCCAAGTCTCGGTCAGGCCGACCCGATGCTAGAGCTGCTGCCAGGTCAACATTCGGCCCACCGCCACCACCAGCCAGCGCCTCTTGCAGTCCTGTGGAGCGGAAACATATGAGGCCCTTAGAACCATGCGGTACGAAGCGCCGCTATTCAAGCACTCCAGAAAACGGCATTAAAGTTCGGCGACTTGGAAAACGTTGCATCTCAACAACTTGCAGAGGTGTTCGACATTTTGTGGCTATTCTCCTGCACCTACGACTAACTTTCAAGACAATGGAAAATTTGGGGATGACAGCGGTATACAAAACTCATTTTCGTCAGATGTATTTGGCGCTTGGTACCGTATGCTTGGCTTCGGGTCTCATTTCAATGCTGCTGAATATTCACTCAAATTCACGATAGAATTAAGAAAAAGTTATCGATTTGTCATAGGGGTAAAAAGAAAAAATTCATTGGGTTTTAAATGTCTGAACGTGAAGATCTTCAGTTGATTAACAAGTGGCTGTGCTATCACAGTGCTGGGCAAGAGGGTGTAAATTGCAAAGCAAGCGCAATGTTCTTTATTAACAACGGCATATTGCGTGAAATTGTATCTTCAATAACCTTACCATTCACTCAAACTCTGGAAGAAAAGTAGAATTTGAAAACTGGAAAACGAATTCTCATAACAATTCCGTAGGATAAAAAACGATCACATCTAAAAAATCAGTCGTGCCTTGAATTGTCCACGATTAGATTAGGGGTTAGTTTAAGCCTCCCTAACTGCAACAAAGGCGTTCCAAAAAGAGGAAAGAAGAAGGCACCATTCACTATGAAGTTATGGGAACGCGGAATCTATGCACGAGATGCATAGAAACTGTAAGTTGAGAACGAGGTTTATGACACAAGATAAAATTTCATTACCAAAGTGGTAGGTACTGATAAACAAAACAAAAGTGAACCGAAAAAAGGTAGTCCGTAACAAATCAAATTTAAAAACCTATTCTAATTCAACAAAAGGAAGACCTACCTAATTTTTAGCTCGAGACCTCACATATTCCTCCTGAAAGCGCTAATTCCCACAAACACAATAGTTGTATCCCCTTAAGAGAGATTAGATTAGATGATAGATTAAACCTCCCTAACCGCAAAAAAAAAAAGCGTTCCAAAGAGAGGAAAGTACCATTTAGTATAGAGATTAGGGAACGTGGAATCTATGGAGAAGGGTTGTAGAAACAGTTGAGAAAGAAGTTATGAAACCAGATTAAAGTTGAAGAAAAAGGTAGTAGGTGATGAAAAACAGGACAGCAGTGAACCGAAAGAAGATGGTCCTTAACATAAAAAAAAAATTTTTGCAACAAAAAGATGATGACCTAACTCTCAGCTCTGGCCCTCACACATTTTCCCCCTGGAAGTGCTAATTCCCGTAGATTCGATAGTTGAAACCCCCCTGAGGGGTCCCCCCCCTCCCCCAAAGGGAATTGTCTTCTAATCTCCCACGCTGAAGTCTAGTACGAAAAAACAGTTTCGTAATCTAGCAGATTATTTAAGGTAAAAAAGACACGCACTTCTCAAATACCATTCTATAATAACATTGAGTTGGAAGATTAGATTATTAGATTATTAGTTAGTTTAAGCCTCCCTATCCGCAACAAAGGCGATCCAAAGAGAGGAAGATTAGATTATTAGATTATTAGTTAGTTTAAGCCTCCCTATCCGCAACAAAGGCGATCCAAAGAGAGGAAGGAAGAAGGCACCATTTAGTATGGAGTTAAGGGAACGCGGAATCCATGCAGAAAGGGCATAGAAACAGTAAGATAAGAAAGAAGTTCATGAAACAAGATCAAAGTTGAAGAAGAAAGTAGTAGGTGTTGAAAAAACAGGACAGCAGTGAACCGAAAAAAAGTTGGTCCGTAACAAAACAAAAACCTATGTAATTTTAATAAAAAGAAAGCCTACCTAACCTTTAGCTCGGGCCCTCACATTGCCCCCCTGGGAGTGCTAATTCCCATAGATACAATAGTTGTATCCCCCTGAGGGGACATTGAGTTGGAAATGAACCTTAGATGTTTCAGGGATGTACGAGCAATTTAGTAAATTGTTTCGTTTAATACGTGATTTTCGGTTAGAATTTCTATTTGTGCACTTAGATGTCGGGGCAAATGAGAGCCTTCATTTAATTAAGAAAAATATTTTGAATAAAGTTTAAATAGATAGGGACCAGCACCCAAACCACAGCAGCAGACAAATCTTGGTCGGCAAGTGTGGGCGTGATAGGCGCTACAAAAGAAGTCCGCTCACTAAATGTGACCTATCTGTCAACGCTGACCGAACCTGCTCACCATAGTTTAGAGAGTAATTTCACTAGTTTTGTGATAAAAAAACATGAAAAATATTCTTACGTTCTTACGACAAAAAAATAACGTTCTTGCATTATTTATATTGGTTTATTCTGCTAGATTTGTGATAGAACACAATGGAAAACATCCCTACATCCTTGTAACTCTGAAACACGTATTTGAAAAAGGAACGCTGATGGGTTTAAGTTTAGAGTAAACCAGCAGTATTTCTCCTTTGAAACTTTTTTTTTTTGAGGGGGGACTGTTTGCGCTGCTCTTTTCTTATGACAGAAGTAAATAAAAGACTACAACGATAGTTAAATTTAATGTATAATTGAATTGAATGTTCAATTTAATTGAATGCTAATTTTTCATATGCTAAAAAATTTTCCCTAACAAACCAAAAAATGTGTTTTCTTTTAACAAAAGGAAAGCTTTCCTAACTTTCAGCTCGATCCAGAAAAAAAAGATGAATCTTTTCAGTAGAAAGTACCGCGGTAGATGTTCTATGAACTCAATTTTTATAAAACTTAACCAAAAATTTAACGGGACGCAGAAATAAAGGTAATGTGAAAGAAACATCGTAAAGTGAACAAGCTTCGAAGATGCATTACGCATCACGTATCCTTGCTGTCGATCGCAGCTCAGCTGCCGGCATAGAAACAGGTGCAACGCTCGGGTGTGTGTGTGCCGTGCTGGAACTTGCGGCGGACTTTGAGCAATGAACTTTTGTTCTTTTGTTGTGTTGAGGTAATTCTACCGGGTATCTCAGTAACGACTACTGCACAGTGGCGCATTGCAATGATCCTTAAAAATATTTTGTATTCAGATACAAGGTTTATATGTATTTGGGACTAGTGAGACCACACACTCGTACAAATGTTCAGTGTTCTCCAGAATGAAAATATATCATTCCATATTCCAAAGTACCGTAGAATAATTGGTCTTGAATAATAAAAAGTGCAACATACACGGTCTCTATACAACACGGTTTCGAAAAAACGTGCAAATTCTAATGCCGAGGTTCATTTATTTGAAAGAAGACCCAGAGAGGCTTGGCATGAGGCCGTAAATGACTTAATGACGGTAAATTTCCGTGAAATTATCAGCGATTGTGCACCGCCAATTCGACGCAGAGCGAAGCTGTCCAATGTGTCTCTGGAAGTCATTGCTCTCGAGGCAAGAACGGGCGTGAAAAGTGGCACAAGACAAGCAAGGCACGCAAATGCGAACGCGTAATGAGTTCCCCAATCCATATAAGAGGATGACCCAGTCTGCTCTGGCTGACACGTACGGACATCAGGATAATCTATCGCTTCCTGGCCACATGCGCAGGACATTTGGAGAACAATTTGGAAAATACGTCGCTGTTTTTAACAGCGCTTTTAGGAGTGATTACTTCTCCCTGTAAGCGATAGTAACAAAGTGAAGCAACGTGTCTAAGTTAAGAATAAGAGACGAGTTCAAATTGAAGCCAGTTTGTTTCTCAGTAACGTTAAATCGAACATTGATTAGAACTTCGCCTGGTACATTCGAACCGAGAAAACAAGAATCATACTGTTAGTAATGAATTGTTCATGAACGTTGATTAAGAGAAAGGAAAAAATTTACCCAATTCTTTCTGTATTGAAAGGTAATGCCTGGCTTTCTTTGGCCTATTTCTTCCCCTCGATGTAAACATTAGCATTATCCAGACGGTCCTAACGTAACCATGAAGAATGACTGGAGCTACGCCGCTCATTATCTAAACGAGCTCTGCTGTCAGCTCTCGGTTGAGTTTTTTCACGTCTTGCAAAATGCAAGCAACGCTTTCCATCACAACATGAAATTAGGACACGCACAGGTGCTGTGCCACAATTCCGCGATAAGTTTCAAGCGTCCAAATGGAGTATTGATTTGAAAATTAAAATTGCCCGAGCTTCTTAATTAAAACCTGTAAAAATGATTGCTCTTCACAGGAGCTGAGTGGCGAGCTGGTGGCTGGAGGTCACTGATAGCAGCAAAAATAACTCAGTCATTGCGCTGATTATTTCAGAATAATCAGGGTTGGTACCAAGGGGCTTAAATATCACAAAATATGGTCACAGTAAGGACTGATTCTGTTTTATATTAAATTTTCATATTTAATTTATACAAACATACACGCTCAATCTACACACGTGATGATGTTTCGGTGCCCAATTATTTTACGTTAAATTAATCTGGCTACAAGTAATGGAATGAGAATGTTCTCTGGAGCGTGCTTCCGGGTGACGTAATTAAAAGCGTATTAGTGACAAGCTCGTTGAAGATTCCAAACGATGTGGAAGAAATCATAAGTTTCCAGTCATTTGTCAATGTCGAATGACCTTAACCCAAAGACCGAAATTGGTTAAACTGAAGTTCAATATTCAACTCGAATTTAAAGTCAATTATAGTAGGAAATTTTCAAAATAGCAAACATTAACTGAATCGTGCTTGTATTAAACTTTAATTAAGTATTTATGAAAATTGAGTTTCCGACTACTGGTCGATGAGCATCATTATGAAAATTCCCTCCGTGGCCACCGGTGGCTCAAGCTGCGGTTTAAGTGTTAAAACGGACACTTTCCATAGGAAGGTAATGGGGTCTTCCAATCATTCCAAAAGGCGGGGTACATGTAAGTACACAAGAGTTCGAATTTATTCATGCGTAATAGTTTTCTTTATTAGGAAATAAGCTCGAAATTCTCCGAGCTCAACCAGTTCTGTAAACGAAGTCTAACCTATTCATAGATTGCGTGTACATTTAGTTATATCAAGCGCATTAATTACACGTGCGACAGCTTCACCTTTACCTATATCGAGATCAATCTTAAGCGTAGAATTTAACGCTGGAAATTGCGAGCAGTAATACAAGATGATAAGGCTATAAAGTTCATCAGTTAACCTAGCAGAGGATCGGAATAGTCGATATCCACTTCACATCGACGTCAAAAGGTTGGGAGAGAAAACGTTGCAGTTTACAGAGGATCAGATTAGATTAGATTATTAGTTAGTTTAAGCCTCCCTATCCGCTACAAAGGCGATCCAAAGAGAGGAAGGAGGAAGGCACCATTTAGTATGGAGTTTAGGGAACGTGGAATCTACGCAGAAAGGGCATAGAAACAGTAAGATGAGAAAGAAGTTTATGAAACAAGATCAAAGTTCAAGAAGAAAGTAGTAGGTGTTGAAAAAACAGGACAGCAGTGAACCAAAAAAAGATGGTCCGTAACAGAACAAAAACCTATTCTATTCCAACAAAAAGGAAGCCTACCTAACCCTTAGCTTGGGCCCTCACATAGTCCCCCTGGGAGCGCTAATTCCCAAAGATACAACAGTTGTATCCCCCTGAGGGGTTACAGAGGATCAACAGATTGTGAGAGGTTACAAGGAAAAATATCCTATTACGTACACTATTGTTTGCGTAATCTTGAAATGGTTCAGGAATGAAATGTGTTCATTTTGTACACGGTTAACGGAGGTTGCAAATGATTAAGGAAATAATTGTGCAAGAATATAAATGAAAAATATTGAAAATCGGGGAATGAATATAAAGTATTCAAAAGTTTATTTTCGATACCTAACGAAACTGATGTTCAAGTATTTTAAGGAACATAGCAACATTGTCTAAAATAAAATAATGAGTAGCCTATTAAACTTAGTTTGGAGATGGAAAAAAATCATTTTCAATTCCGCAATGTAAGCAAAACTTGACACGAGTGGCATGCTCCAACAGGGCAGTGATCCAAAAAATGGCAGGAACTTCAGGAATTATTTTTTTTAAAACAAGGAATGATGAATTGAAGAGGTCAGGTAGGTATCTTTATCTTGCCTAAATTGCAAGTTTAAGGAAAATGTTGTAGACGCACTTGTATCCCGAAAGCCATCAAAATGAACATCAGATGAAAAATATTTATTATTAAAATGAGGTTAAATTTGCGTTTATGTACATGTACGGTAGCTCTTTCAACCACACAACAAAAAATTTGAGACTCTGAAACAGCAAAACAGATGAAAGGTCATGTAATGAAAAATATAAATTAAATTTACGAAACGAAAACATTTACTACTGATGGTCATGTTTTTAACAGAAATTTGTCTACATAATACATACTTCCATTAATCTTTGCTTACTTCGGGAGGTCTACAGACTTTGAACGTTCACTATCGATTTCAGGCACGAGAAAAAAGAACAGTTGTTCAAAACATGATCCTTCATATGCCACGTTCCCTCAAATAACACAGAAAAAAAGTCAAATGACTCACACCACAGCGCAACGAAAAAATAAGCGAATAAGATGATAAAAATATAAGAAAAACGATCCCACTGCTAGAATGATGAACACTACATCGCATTACTGTATAATACATCTTATAATCAGTTGAAGAAAAGTGACGTTAAGTCTATTGCTGCTTACGTTAGTATCCCGAAGCTGTAGGCTGTGCGAGATGCACGTCACACGAATACTGGCCAAGTGAAAGTATTGAGCAGCAGCAGCAGCAGCACCAACATGTGCGCAACCGCAAGTAAAGACCAAGCTTTGCACTCACAAGGTCACGGGCACGGCATAAAACCGACCTCTGCTTGATAAACCTCTCACTCCCGCTGACGCGAGCGCAGCGATCTGTACCTGTGCTCAGCACAAGTCCTTCGCTAGATTTGGGTTGGAAAACCTTGAAAAATATTCTTAAAGTCTTGTAATACAGAAAAACGTTGTTGCATAATGTATACCTGTTGATTCGGCTAGATTTGTGATAGAACAAAATTGAAAATATTCTTACATCCTTGTACCGCCAACACGTATTAGCATAATGAACACTGATGGGGGTTTAAATTGAGATAATGATGCATTTTACGTAATTTGTCACGTTAAAACATAACAAAGTTTAGACACTTCCCAAAATTGTTGTATGTTAAGAAAACAAAATTCACGCAATCAGTAAGACTACATAACGCTTCAGCGAGAAGAATAACGTTAACACCTGGGCAGATTCACGTTGACAGCCGATAACTAGAGAAGAAAAACGTCATTATCGAGAGTAATAAAGTATGCAGGGTCATAATTCATGAATAATTTATGCACAATTTATGTGCATAACATGTGCATAACTCATGTAGAACTGCGTCAGCAATTATCTTGCTTGCGGGTCCCAAAAATAGCACTGAATGAAAAACATCCAATATTGATCAATTAAAACGAAAATTCGACCTATAAAAAGAGGCAAGAATATTTGACACTTGAAAATTAAACAAAATGTGCGTAGCGTTACCGAATAAATTTAATAACAGAGCACATTTCGGGATGTGAGGGGAAAAAAGTAAAGTAATGGAAAATGGAAAGTAAAAAGTAAGTGAAATATTTGACTACCTAACACAATTCTTAAGTACAATGATATTTTGAAACAGATAAATCATCCAAGATATTGTTCGTATACAAACAATGTTATCTTTATCAAATCGAAGCGATAACAATCTCGTTTTACTCGCCATCTAAAATGTTGCAATATAACATAAACTACTAAGCCTTGCACAAGAAAAGTATGGTCGCTAAAAATGTACATTACCTTTTGAAAATAGTATTCACCCCTCTGCGTCGTTCATTGCTATAATTTTTATTTTTTATCTGTACTAAGAAATACCGTTAAATCTTCGTAATGTTTCAATTTTGTCTTCACATCTTTTAATTATTTCAAAGAGCAATAAGCTCTGGTTAAGTAATATGCGATTAGCCATCATCACAACCACGTCGATGGAGTGTCTCTTCGGGTTACGAAAATGAATTTTTTGCGCGGGTAGCGTGTGACGCGCAGGCGCGCGCGCAGCAGGCACACTCACACCAAAAAAACAGGTCACACTGACGGCAGGACATGAGTCATGAGAGGTTGTGAGATATCAAGGGAACGAAACAATATCCATTATCTTTTCGTTTTTGCTTGATATAATTTCCTAGCAGCGTTTCCCCGCGATATTTGTAGGAGCCCAGAACAGCTGCGTTGGATGCGCTAGGGAAAATGAGCAGTTAGATCACCGTGAAAGAAAATTTTCACATTTCACGTGCTGCTAAAGGTAGAATTCATTCAACTCTCATTATTGACTTTCCGCAGAAAGCGACGATGTGAGAGCGTAAAACTTACGACGAGAGCACAAAGTTAGAGCATAAAAGAGAGGAAGGTCATCAGTTTTGTCAAAATTACAACTACACAAAACTGAACCTCTTTGACTTATTAGTGCGTTCAATTTAAAAACATTTGTCCCATACGGATGAAGTATAAGCCTTCTTTCGTTTCATCAAACTGATGTGATAACTCTTTTCCTGATATCAGCGAAATGTTTCAAAATTATTATTAAAAATAGTTGTGATAATAGCGCAAAAACTAACAATTAAAAGCATATAAATACTGGTTACGTGAGCGTTTACGGTGACCAAAATGGATGAAATAAATAATCTAAAATACTAATACCACAGCATTGAGAACTATGTAACGTATTAATCTAGTCGAGGTGACCAGCAACTATAATAGTGAGCGTAATTTGATAATTAGGGTTTTGAGAGACTCTAAATGAAATAAAAGCACGGAGTATCTTTTATTGTGAATTTGACAGCAATCTCGCCAGGCTTCGTTCAAATGAATGTACGCGCAACTTTCACTCAAGTTTGAAACTCAAAACTAGTGACAGCCGCAGGATGAAATCGAGTATCAAGAACACTGAATATTGCATTACAGCAACGTTCCCAAATTTTTAAATCAGTCTCAATTTTACGAGAGTGTAGGAGTGTGTGCGACGATCAAAGGTGTTAGAATGAACGTACTATTTCAAATGAATATGGTTTATAATGCAAAGATGTGTACATTAAACATACTCGTGGACGGTTTACTACATAATTTAAAAAAATTTGTTTTTAACGTTTTTTAGGGTTGAAAACATCTGAAAATACTGACCTGATTCAGATTGATACGGATGTGACCACTGATTGCATATTCAGCAGCATCGCTCAAATCCATAAAAATATATTGCAAAAATACGGTGCGTTGCCGTCTGACCGTAGTCAAATTGATCACTGAAATCTATGAGAATAAATAGATAAAATAGAATGCAGTGCCGTCAGAAGCTAGTAAAATTTATCTACAAAATTAAAGTAAATAAATAGCAAAACTACGATGCATTGCCGTCTGAAACAAGTCAAATTTCCACGAAGGCATCATGATCCTTTGATGTAACTCAAGTTAATTATCCCAAAAACTGCAATATATACGTGCAAAATGAGAGAAATTCATAATTCAGTAGGTTCGTAAAGAGAACGAATTGATAAGAAGACTTTTTTTCAGAGAAAAAAAGGCAAAATGAGATGTTTTGAGGCAGTGAATTACTAACATCTGTCTCACATCTACCTCCAACCAACCTAGATATCGCTCTCAACGGACGGATGGATCACAGTTATTGATGAGATCAGTTTCTCATTTCACAATAGCGTACTAGGTAACACAGTTTTATTTTGTGCTTGTACTGAGCATGATCAAGAAAAAGAGTATTTTACAAGCGGTTGATGTCGCTACTCTAATACTGAAATATATCATCATTATTTGATGTGCAGAAAAATTTTTTACTCCATTAAAATACCTTTCAAAAGACTTCTCGCTTGGCGCTCAACTAATGCTGTCTGCATAAGAACCTCGTAAGAATAAAGATAAAAAGGGATTCTATATTGGTCAATTTGAGCAAAAATGTCTAAGAACTTTTCAATCGCAAAAACATCAAAGGGACTTTAAAGCGGAGCTTTTGGGGGCACTATAATATAAGCCTGAAACGCATTCATGTTGTCTTAACCTACAAGATGGTGAGTTCTGAGAGCGGAATGAGAAAGGCTCAACAGTAACACACAGTACATCACATGAGAATGATAAAAATTGACAAAAATCATGGACCATATTTTGGACGAAAATGGGTCTGTAACTAGTAATCGACATCCAAGCACAAAATAACCACTGCAAAACATTGCAATTGTAATCGTAAAAATTGCGTCTACCTTGTCATTTGCAATCGGCTCTCTACATGTCATTTCCATTCGGTCATGGACAGATACTGAGGGGGTCGGAACACAGCAAAGCAAGAGGCCTCTGGACCTGTTAACCAGTACTCTAAGCTACGGTCGTGCGCGAATGTCCAAGGAACATTCCCATGATTATAGACAACAAGCGGTACGTACTGCATATTGCACAACACAAATTTGTGAAAGCTTGCATGTAGGTCTGTCAAAATAGTTTGGCTAGTACCCAGATATGGGCAAAATTAGCGTCAAGTATGGCACCAAGAGAGAAAGTGTTTAGTTGAGCTGAGAGGTTCACCGACACAAGTGAAGTGAAAAAACAAACCTCACAAGTTAAAGAATTGCGAGCGTAGAATTATTTTAAAATAAGCATGATAGTCCAGTCGTTACGGAAAATACGCTGCAGTATTTCCAGACACACTGATTCTAAAAAGACCCAAATTAGAAATCCAGGCCCTTCAAGAGTTTTTAGGTTCATTTTTATGGAGGAAATTGTATGCCGAACAATATAAATGGCAGAAATATTTCCAAGTCAAAGATTTAGGCCTGATAACTGCACTCGTTAACTCTTTTGAACGAAATTGGCTAAATTTTACGGTTGTAACATCTCACTTGATTTGAGTCTCGAAACAAAAAGCGACCACTTGAATAATTTTGTGGCTAATGTGAAATGCGTCTGGACACGTCATAGCCAGGATTGCCACACGTCGTAGCCAGGATAGTCAGATCGGCAGTTTTCTGGTTAAAATAATCCCACTAAGCTGAATTTAAGTTGAAAAATTTACATTTAAGAAATTTGAATCAGATGAGCAATTTGTAAACAGCTAAAATCGTTCGTTTGTCCGTCCCAATGAGACGATAAATGTTTGATCGCCACTAAATAGTTAATAGCTATTTGGTTTTGGTAAATTTCTCACTGTTATTCATTTAGGATAAATTTAAGATAGGCTATTAGGTAAAACTCATCTATTAATTGGCAACTTGCGGAGTACAAACCAGCAGTTTCTCGGCCATTTGGCGAGAGCAAATAAAAACTTTCTGAGTTATATGGTAATTCTCAGGGAGTACTTACCAGCGGTTTCTTGGCTATTTGGTGAGAGCAAACCTAAAATTTATGGGTTATATGGTGGTGCTCAGGGAACCGCTGGAATCATCATCAACCAGCGGTTTCTCGGCTATTTGGTGAGAGCGAACCAAAAGTTTCGTATTTATATGGAGATGCTCAAGCAGCAATTCATCGAGAGTATGGCGACGAAAAACATCACTTTGACGCAATCACTTGTACCTGCGGTGCCAAACCAGGACATCCGCATAGCAGGGCGGCACTGAACGGTGCCGGAGCAGTCATGTACGTCAGAAAGTTGCGTGCTCTGCCGCTACACAAAATGTAGACTGCGGTAATTTCTCAGGCGTAAAAGTGTATTTTGCTTAAATGTGTACTTTGCGTAAATGTGGACTTTGCGTAAATGCGCACTTTGCGTAAATGTGGACTTTGCGTAAATGTGCACTTAGCGTAAAAGTGGATATTGCATAAATGTAGACTTAGCACAAATGTAAAATTTGCGTAAATGTGGACTGTTCGTAAATAAGAAGTAAGTAAAATAAGAATTAAGTTTCCTTAATAAGAAAAGGTAAATAAAACAGCACTTAGTTTTTCACGCTTTCATACTTATTCATGGTGGCAAATTTCAATCTTAATTCAGCGGGAATCGGGCATGCATCAAATTTTGGCGTTTTCTAATTGCATTTCAAGTCGCGAAGCCTTCATTTAGCGTAAAACTCCAGTGTGGACTTAGCATTTTTGTTTCATAGTTGTGTTATACTAACGGAAACTGTGTATAACAATAGTAGTAACGTTGAACAGAAATGAAGAGCAAGTCACAGAAATTACTATCCTACGAAAGTTTTACCAATTATACGCAGTACATTTTTGTACCAAGTAAATGAAGCATCATGCAGCAACAGAACAGCTCGCGTTTTAGTCTCGAAATATTACAAAGTTCATCAACCACATAAACCTCGCTCAAATTTATTAACTTGAACACTTCTGCCATTGGAACGGAGAAAAATGCTTCTTGTTACAAATATTCCAGGTATCCATAACCTCGCCACACTTAAACGCATCGTCCGGATTGCGTTCCCATAATTGTACTTGAAAGTCAGTCCACAAATTCTTTGCTGGATTAAAGAGGAAGAGCGGAGGTCGTGGAAATACCTTCAACTCCATTATATCTCGTCACGTAATTACATTGAAGAATGTTGCCAATTGTTCAGGATGGAAGCCCATTGAAGGCTTAGTCGCCGTCACCGAGTCGATATTGCAGGACCATTTTTCAAGAACGTTAAGGTAAGGTTCTTTATCCGAAACGTCATCAGTCTTCGCAAGGCTGTCCACTCAGCAGGTGTTGATAGCTTATTGAGGAAACACTCCTGGCACTCCTCAGTTACCAGGAATTCACCATGCCATCCTTTGAGCCAAACTTCACATCAGTTTTAAAATAACGCAAAGTAAAATTACCCTTCACACCACTGGAAAAAACAATACGAACACATCCGTTCATCGATCCATCGAAGTCGAAGGAACCGTTATTATGATTTTACATTGTAAATTATACGTTCCTTAATACTATTATTTAGAAAATTTTCTGGTTCAATTTACGATTATTCTTAACACCAAAAAACAAACTTGGTAAATATTCATGCAAATGAAATGAAACAAAAAAGTTAATCAGTAAAATTTTCTCAGATGAAAAGCATTAACATTAGTTTCAAAAAAATTTAGTGCTTTTGTGTGCGCATGAAGCGTAAATAACTTCTTAATTGACCAAGGAAGAAAACCTTACAGGCGTCCAAACGAAAGCAACATCATTTTCAAATGAGCCGATGATTTCCAAATATTTTTTTAAAAGCATTCTTACTTTCACCAACAGAAAAGTTGATACCACGTGCCGTAAATTTTTATTTTAAATAAATTATTATGCGTGAATTTTCTTGCCAACATCAAAGCCGTCCTTCGATGAAGAAAATCGTTCGACGATAACTGAATGAACGCTCTATAACAATTATAGCGAGAAGTAATTGAAGCTTTAATCGAGTTTCGTGCGGAACTTAGTACGAATTCGAAACGAAAAAACTATTGAGACAATAATTTCTGCACACCTTTTTCTGATAATTATCGCTCTAGCGCTTTTAAAAATTATTGACAAAATTTAGCTGTTTGTTTTTATCTGTCACATCATCCATAGCACGATCGCAACACATTGCAGTGAAATGACAGGGTGATGCAGACCCTGGAGCCCCCACTAGCTCGCCCATATTCTGCTCCTCAAATTTTGATTCAATTTGTTGTGATGCCAAGGTATACTTGTAGTACGATGTCCAATTTTAATTAATTTACAATGTGTAGATGATTTTAAAGTGCATTATACATCCGAAACATGAAATAACAGTTTATTTTTAAACAAAAAACTGGTTGAATCGAAATATGAAATCGCAGTTCATTTTTAAACAAAAAAACAGGTTGAATCGAAATCCGAAATTGCAGTTCATTTTAAAACAAAAATCCGGTTGAGTTCGTAGCCATAATTTCTTTGGATGTCTTAATATGTTTTTCATATTTTAGTAATTTCCATTCCTCTATTTACCTTGTTTTTCCATTCTCAAATGAACCAAAACTTGTCGCATTTAAGAGACAAATGCTACAACCAGCTGAAGATGGTTCCAGACAACACTTTCTACTCACAATGGCATTTTGTAAAACTATTCTCGTACGAATTAGAAAGGCACCCAGTAGTTGTCGGATGGTTAGATCGACAACGCAGCAAAAACGAAATCCATAAAACAAATGAGCGTTCAAACGTATCCGAAACATGTTCTAATGCATTAAGAACACGCGGCATGTGACGAACTTATTAAAATCTGAACTTTTTGCTTTGGTTCCTTTCGCCGCAACACTTCGGGACAATCGTTAGATGCTACTGAGGGATGGCAGGAACGCTAACAATGTCGCCCTAAATGTCACCACTTGAGTTACACGGGACTTTCAATTGATGCTTAGTGCCATCACTTACTAATTTACTCACTCTTGCGTCACGTATAAAATAAATAGGAAGCAGCTAATATACAAGATGAATAAGTTGCAAGTAAGAAGTGATACTTCAAATTTCAGAAGCTAGTACCAGTTCATCGTATTTTTTTCACATGAAATACTGTAAGATCCCCACATTTCAGACTCCAAATGCACTACTCGTAAACAAGTCAAGTTAAACTCTTTAGAAAGGCGTAGATTATTTTCACCTAAAAATCATGCTCCATATATGTTGAAATCTAAGTTGATGAACGACTGCAAATTGAACACATCCCGTTGCTTTTACCTGCTATATAACATCCAATATCTCCACCTGAAAAAACGGTTTCAAGAAAAAAACAGTCGTCAATTTCTCGCTTTCACTAAAAATATCACATAGAACATCAACATGTGATTACATTAAATTACAAGTTAGTTAAAGCTTCCCTAACCACAACAAAGGAATTCCAAAGAAAGAAACGATGAAGGCACCATTTTGCATGGAGTTAAGAGAACGCGGAATCTATGCACAAAGTGAGTTCCCACACAAGATCGCCTGCGCATAGAAACAGTGAGGTAGGAAGTAAATTTATGAAGCAAGGTAAAATATAAAGAAGAGAGTTGTAGGTGCTGAAAAGAGAACAGCAGTGAACTGAAAAAGGAAGTTCAAAACAAAAAAAACTATTCTATTTCAACATACAGAAGGCCTACCTAATTCTCAGCTCGGGACTCCATATTTTCAATGCACCACAATGTCAATTAATACGCCATTCGCCACGCCGCATAAAAGAATTATCTGATCGAACTCACAAGCGTAATGCAGACAGTCAAACGCTCATTATTGAACAAGGAAATAATTGCGGATGGTAGCCCATTTTTCATCGAGACATAGAGGGAAAACCAAACACTTACTTCCGAGGGTCACTGTCCACCAATGTCAAATCATAGTGATTGTCACCTTCAATTTTCATGTTTCCCACAAATTGCTCCAAGCTTTCACGCCTGGAAGCGCTCCTCAGAGCGAAAATTGTCGTGATACCGAATCCCAGTGAAGGTTTCCAGCTGAGCATCAGTTTCTTCGAAATTGCGCTACGGTAGTTTCTCTCTGAATGTTGATCGCTTCATTTTAGAGGGCAAGCCGCATCGAGCCAAGAAACCATCCAACTGACTTAGAACTTTCTTAACACGTTAACCACCATAAGTTAAACTGAAGTTCAACATAGAACTCAAATTGAAAGTCAATTGTAATAAGCAATTTTGAAAATAGCAAACAATATCCGAATCATGCCTTCATTAGGCTTAGATTAAGTATTTATGAAAATTAAGTTTGTGGCTGCTGGTCGGTCAGCAGCATTATGAAAATTCCCTCCGTGTACCACCGGTGGTTCACATGGTGGTTAACGTGTTAAATTACATATAGATTTAGACGGTTACGAGAAGTTAGATATTCACATCGGGCGGATCAGAGGTGTACTCGGCTGCGAACTCAAGGCTTCACCTTGCCTCGAGCCTCAAGAAGGTAGAGTGAGTGCACGTAAGTGTTTAATGGAGGGCAATCAATGAGGAAGGACTGTTCGTACGTCTGCATAGATTGATAGGGAAGCGCTTTTCAGCAATTACTCTGGTGCTCAGACCGCCTATATAGAAGTGGGGAAGGCCAAAGTCAGGTGTAGAGCTGCAGCGAACATTGAGCTACTGCACTTCTGGGAAAGAAATAGAGTGGAAATGCTTTGTTAGATAATTAACGTTCAAACTTCAGAAATCATTGAAAATAAGATTGAGGGAATAATACGAATGTCAAATGAACTGAAACGGAACAGAGCTCAAAGTAAATATAAAATTACTAGTAAACTACACAGATAATAATCAGTTGAGACTAAAAATATTCTTCTTTCTTCATACGCTTCACCTCCTGAACAATATAGCTGGACAACGCCAGCATTTTATACTAGAATTGATTTTTTAAATAGTTGAGACATCCCATACACTTTCCTATGCAAGAAGAGGTAAAAAAATGCAACTTCAGCAAGGAGGTGCTCGATTAACTGTTGATAAATGCGGAATGTAAATTACGTTCTCGTGTGCCACAATAATGACTGTTCCCTATGAGAGACCTTGAGTTTACGAAACTTCTCGTATATGTATTACAAAGTAAGAAATGGAGAAGATGTACTTTAAAAACATTTACTTTGAACGTTTCGAGCCTTGACTCATTCCCAACAAAAAGTCTGCAAATAAAATAATAGACATTCTCCATTTCTTTCATTGTAAATTTGCTTCGTAAAAAATATTTTTCCTTTGTGGATTACAAAGTTGGTTGCAAGAAGACGATGACTCAAATAGTTAACGAGAAATGAAAACTGTTTTTCATACTGTTGGAAATTAAAGTTTCGAGTTTCATATGTCTAGCACAAAATTTTCGTTGATGCTTACCTCACTAAACTCTGACGCGGATGTTTTGACTTCCAACACGACAGAGATCAATAGATTTTTAGCAGATGTCCTCCTCACCTTAAATCATCGTGTGGTGATCCCAGCGGCAAGCCGCGGACCTCCACAAGACCTGAGAAAAGCTGCCTCCAGACTACAAACGCATCCGTTCCAGAGCACCTCCGGACCCGAAGCGCCTAGTCAAC
>JACJUY010000366.1:184998-270516 GCA_014220935.1 Platorchestia sp. MABIK
AATAAAAGAAAGACTCGGGACCTCGCATGTTCCCCTGGGAGCACTAATTCCCATACATACAGTAGTTGTATCCTCCCTGAAGAGTAGGAGGTGCTCAATGAAATCCCATTCTGTTATGAATCTCAAAACTAGTTAAATTACCAATAAGGAACTCCTATCAACCTACTATTTATTCAAGCCACCGCAAATACCTAAATAGAAGCGTTATGCACAGAAGACTTCCTGCCTTCCTTATTACAGATGATTTGTCTTGCTTAGGCCTGACGACTGATTTTATTGCACCGTCATCCGTTAGCCTTTAAGGTCTTACGTCACAATTACATGTCTTAACTCGGGCTGCCGTACGACGAGGTGCGAAACATCGGTCGTGTGGTCCTTCGCCAAAACGTACTCTTTGTACTAGAGAAGAATAAAAACAACAAAAAGCAAACCCTACTTCTGTAGAAAAAATTTTATCCTTGGAATAAGTTCAAGAAGTTTTCATTAGCGACAAAGTGCCTAGTAAAAGATCACTAGAGAGGCTAATGGTCTGTATTACACACAGCGTCTGTTTACAAATTATACAGGACAGATAATTTCTTCCCGCAAACTACAAAGAATTTTAGCTCACGTTTATCCATGACATTTTGAGAAACAACAATTTGCTAAGATAGACGATGATTTAAAAATAACTACTCGGCAGAAACCACTTATGCAGATAGTAAAACGCTGAATGAAATTCAGAGAAAAATTGGAAATATAGTCACACAACTCCAGGATTTTGATAAAATAACTTACTTACCGGGAATATTATCTGAAATTGATTTTGATTATTTCATAGGTAGTAAATGTGCTCAGAATACTCTGTATTATACAGACAAACTTGAAAAATATAGAAGAGGCAAATGCAGAGTGTTTTTTTTTTAATACAGGTTACATACAGGTACAGGCTAAATTCTTTACACATCCTTCTTCAACAGAGAACTTCGCAGGTTGTGCTCTCTCTTGAAACTTCACTGGGTTAGGACAATGCTTCGTCCATTAGAGAAGTATGCAGTGCTAATGAAAGCTAATTGTTCCTTTGTTCAGTTCGTCATCTTGGCGGCAGTTTCAAAGCAGAATGAATTTTACTGTGTTCTCTTGATTCTTATTTTGACAGTTGTATCATGAATACGTAGGTGCCAAATACAAGATAAAAATCTCGGGATTCTACTGCCGTTTTGTTTTCAAAAATCCGTTCATTGCATCAAAAAGTTATTGCAGATTTTTTCGTGTCCCGTATTTAAAAAACACTCTATACATAGTTAGGGAAGACTTGGGCCCGCATGCAACACATAGATTATGGAAAAAAATATATGAAAATAAGGGAGCTATGAATGATAGTCAGTGGTCACACTCGTCAAGAACAAGTGCCGGGGTGGGGTCCCTACTGACAGGAAGTGGTGCACTCGTTGGAAGTAAATGCAGTATCTTACACGCGGGATCAAAATCTTCTATGATAACCAAGTGGTTTGTAGAATATATTTGGTAATACCTGAGTTGTAAACTTGTGGACTAATCGATCCGAGGCATGTTAGTAGAAGAGTTCTCCAAAAGCAACAGAGAAGAATAGCTCAAGCTTAAGAAGTAGTTTGTTGGGCAGCCACAACGAAATTGCAGTTTAGAGTGAAAGCTGGATTACTGATAAGAAAGGTCTCCAATTCAGCAAATCGGCTACCTTCTTTAACCCTGGATAAAAGCACTAGTGCAAAGTGAACTATGAGATTGAAGCCCAAGTTTCAGCAAGATTTCAATCGAGCGAAGCACGACTCGAAACAGATGATCGGCAGCGTGCGTGCGAGACGGTCAGCAGTGAAGTCATGAAACCATAACTCGAAATGTCAAAGCCGTTGGTGTGCCATTAAGAGTCTCGCTTGGAACTTCCTTACGTTTTTTGCGAGTAGTCTTATTTTTTGCCGCACGCCTTTTGTTTCGATCGCGACGGAGCTACAACACTTCGAAGCGATGGAAGGACCGTCGTTTAAATGATGCTGAAGCGAACAACGAGGAACTAACAGGATTAGGCAGTGATGCAATAGCGCAAGGTGAGTTTGGTTCAATTACTAAAACACCTAACGGTTCAAATATAGGCAGGAAAAACGGGTACATTAAATTCTCGCTCAACGCGTCCAAATTAGCAAGCACGCAAGCTAATTGAGAGCCATTTCATTCGCAGTAAAATCCCATTCCGTCTTCCTGAGTCGAGTCACGTTCAAAAAATGTTTCCTACTTTTAGGTCTCAAAAATATTACGTAATACAGATATCAGTCCACGCATAAAGCGATATTTACGTACCTTAATATTGTGACAATCAACACCAGGATTATTACATAGTTAACCTATTACCTTTCTCCGAGCATCGTGCCTTACAAATTCAGGTTATTTGAACTATTTCCCGGAGCAGAATGCTAAAAAAAAGACAAATCGAATAACTTAGGACTGAGAGTGTGTGGCTACTTAAAAATGACAAATCTAACAGAGGACTGAGAGTGTGTGGCCTCTAAATAAGATAGATCGAATAACTTAGGACTGAGAGTGTGCGGCCTCTAAAAAAGACAGAATTAACTTAAAACAGAGAGTGTGTGGCCTCTAAAAAAGACAGAATTAACTTAGGACAGAGAGTGTGTGGCCTCTAAAAAAACAGATAGAATAACTTGGGACTGAGAGGAGTGTGTGGCCTCTAAAAAAGACAGAATTAACTTAGGACAGAGAGTGTGTGGCCTCTAAAAAACAGATAGAATTACTTGGGACTGAGAGGAGTGTGTGGCTGCTGTTCTATAAAATGTCAGGAGACGCGTGTGTGTCTGGTGAGTCACGACCACGTCCAGACGCAGGGTAAGCCCCAAAGGACTGTCCTCACTTGAAGAACTTGCCGCGCCTCATATACGAACCAACCTTAACACGTTCACTGCGGTGGGCTAAACTGAAGTTCAAATTCAGCTCGTATTTAAAGTTGATTGTAGTAAGCAATTTTGAAAACAGCGAACATTAACTGGATGCATTTAGCTCTGATTTCTTTGAAAATTGAGTTTGTGAGTTTTTGCGGCTCCTGGTCGGTCAACTACGTTATGAAAGTTCCCTCCGTGTACACCAGCGGCTCACATCGCGACCTACCTTAATATTCTCCGAAAATATATGGAGCTCAGTACACCTTAATACAGTATACTCGTATTCGATAACTTATTGCTAGTTGATTTTTCATATAATTGTATCAGAATAACCTTACAATTATTGTTTCAATTTGCTAATTTCTAGTTAATTTGAAATTACAGCAAATCATCAATAAGAAAGCGGAATTTATGACTCAATGTTTCGCACTTTTCAAGTTGTTTATTGACTTTACAGGTCCCTCATTTTAAAGCATTATTTGGACTTTTGGGTAAATTAATTTTCGGTTATGATCATCATCAATTGCTACTAAAGATCGTCAAGTCGTTGAAGTTTTATCGAAAGCCTTTTTTTAACCAGAGTATAATTTTATTATTTGTTCTCAATAATTGCATTACGTTCAAAATGGTTATTTTAGTCTCACATGATTTAACTTCGACATTACGACGTAGACACCGAACAACACAATTTTTTGCACGTATAATGCACAAAAGCTATGAAATGAAAATTTTTAGATAATTCAGTCACATGTAAAAAGCGTGAAATATAATGACGTGAACTTGACACTTGTCAAATGAATTACACATAAGAATATAAACCACGCGTGTACGTGAGATTTTACCTTATTAATTTATTATATATGTTGCTGCGTGATTAGGTCTACAGTTTCAGGAAGATGATAAAATGATAACATTTTCAGACAGTTCCTGAATATCATCGGGCGTCCCAGCAATTTCAAATACATGTTGCTAAAAAATATACATAATGCCTTGTATGCTTGTGTATTTAAAACCTCACTCGTAAGTTATTTAGATAAAATTTCAAGATAATAATCTCAGCATTCGTACACCTAAAAAAATGTGAACCTTCATAAGTTTGCCAGCCAGCCGGCTGTGAAGAACAACCGCAGCTTGTTAATCTAATGAAGCAAGCCATTCTAGTGAATTATTCATAACGGAACAGCCCGCAAACACAATCCCATATCTGTTATCGTGATAGATAAACATTTCGCACAAGTTAATGTCATTTGAGAAAAGAAGAATAAAAAGTGAAGTGAAATAATTGAGACTAAAATGCAAATACGTGAATGTTCTTAAACAACTCGAATCGTTTTAACTTTTGATCTGCAAGCCGCCATGTTGTTGTTGAATCTACATCGGATGGTCTCCGTTGTTTCCCCACACATCATCTCGTCCTGTAACTTTTTTTAAGGGCACAACAACATTCCAAAGTGCGCTGCTCCATTCTTCACTAGATACGTCCATCTGAACATTCATGATATTGGAGGTCCCCCGAATGAATCTTTTTCTTTTGAAGAATTCCTCAAGTCATCTGCGACGTGTGAGCTTGACAATTGATTTAGCTGTTCTGGAACACTTGCATTCGTCAGCCAGGTACTTTCGCGACAAGCTGTCGCAATGCGTCTTGAATTAAAATGTATTTTTCTTTTGCAGCAAAAATTATTTGGTCGTAGAATCTCTTACACCTGTCTTCAATAACATAATTTTTAACTTAAATCAATTTTTTACGCATCATGCTATTAACAAGAATTATTTCTCAATAGATAGCATTAAAATTACACGAAACATGTTAATAATAACAATTCTGAAAACAATTTTAAAAATGCAAAAATCATGGTATAACACTGAAAGTGCGAGAGTGGTATAATCAACTCTCTAGGTATTGACTATACATTGAGCTGTTACACTCGATGTACGCAGTTAGATTCCACTGTAAAGTTGGTCTCCCTTGTGAATATCGGATTTTCTGTTCACTCCTGTAGCCGCATTAGTAAATGCAGTAAATGGAAGAAACATTTTACCCACTTCATACAAAATCATACAGTAAATATGATAATACAGTATGATACAGTATGAGAGAGTTTCATAATACAGTGTGAGAGAGTTTCATAATACAGCATGAGAGAGTTTCATAATTCAGTATGAGAGAGTTTCATAATACAGTGTGAGAGAGTTTCATAATACAGCATGACAGAGTTTCATAATACAGCATGAGAGAGTTTCACAATACAGTGTGAGAGAGTTTCATAATACAGTGTGAGAGAGTTTCATAATACAGCATGAGAGAGTTGCACAATACAGTGTGAGAGAGTTTCACAATACAGTATGAGAGAGTTTCATAATACAGTATGAGAGAGTTTCATAATACAGTGTGAGAGAGTTTCATAATACAGTATGAGAGAGTATCATAATACAGCATGAGAGAGTTTCATAATACAGCATGAGAGAGTTTCACAATACAGTGTGAGAGAGTTTCATAATACAGCATGAGAGAGTATCATAATACAGTATGAGAGAGTTTCATAATACAGTGTGAGAGAGTTTCATAATACAGTGTGAGAGAGTTTCATAATACAGTATGAGAGAGTTTCATTATACAGTGTGAGAGAGTTTCATAATACAGTGTGAGAGAGTTTCATAATACAGTGTGAGAGAGTTTCATAATACAGTATGAGAGAGTTTCATAATACAGTGTGAGAGAGTTTCATAATACAGTGTGAGAGAGTTTCATAATACAGTATGAGAGAGTTTCAAACACGAGTTAAGAGGCGAAGAAAATCGATCATATTTAGTGAAACACTGTTAATCCATTGAAATCTGTCACTGTCTGTTCATAAAAAAACGTTTCGAGGTTCTAACATCATCTTCAGACTGAAAATATGCAGGAAAACAATTTTTACAGTTATTATGACCTGAATATGAATTCAATGCTCAAGCTGAATCAGATGCAATAGAGTTACAAAAAATTGCAGAGCATGATGACTAGATAGGAACAATTTTGCACAACTGGAATATTTGGACACTTGATGAACTTGAGCAATTTCGTAGGGTTGAGAAATTAGAAAAGAAAGAGTATAGAGCAAAGAGTATAAAACAAAGAGTTAAAACGAAAGAGTACAAATCAAAGAGTATGAAACGAAGAGTAGAAAAGAAAGAGAATAAAGTAAAGAAATATGGCAATGAACTCGCCCCCTGCAACATTAGCACCCTGTCCTCGCTGAGGAGTTCGCCAGGTTAAGCGACTCGATCGCACTGGAATGTGATCCAGGAAATATGGAATTTGTTGCAAACTCTGCTAGCGCCCCGGTGACTTCTGCCCTGCGTGCGTGCCATGCAACTCCGCCACCCCATAATTGAAGTCAAAATTTACAAAATTTCTAGGTGCGCATTACCATTTGCTTCGATTTTCAATGAAAGTTGATGTTGTACGACAGTTGATTGAACTTGCGTATTGGGTGATGTACTATAGATTTTGTGCAAACCTTTCATTCAATTTTGACTTACAGACTGTATATACTACAAATAAAACACAATGATCTCAGTAAATTTATAGATCTGGGCAAATTTATATTTCCGGCTGCTGTTGTTCTAAAAAGTTGATAACAGAATATTCAACTTTGATTTACATTTTTTCAGAAGCTCTTAATTTCACATATCTATGTATGGAAGCAGCTTTAGTTCACCTTCTTTTGTAGTGTTCGCAATAACGAAATTTGTTGGACAACGGTGCTTAAATTTTCTTGAAAATCCAATTCTATGAAACTCTGAGAGCCCACATTTATTTTCGAACACTCAATGAAGTCAAAAAGTCTTCTCAATTCGATCGATCACACTAAGAACGTTCCGATCACACGCTATAGAGGCATAGGATTTCTGCACAATTCAATAGGGTAGCAACAAACAACTCGTCAAGGCAGTAGTCTAACTAAGGAAAATTTGTTAAATTCTGCAATACGTACGCCATCCATCAGTAGCTGTGCCTAGACCAAAGTCATACCTGAAAAAAACAAGAGAACAAGATCACATCAGAAGGTGAAGGATGAGAGCGTAACCTTGCGACTGGAAATATCAAAGAAAAGAATAATGGGCGCATAAGTCGGAGCCAGAAAATCAGTCCACTTCCTAGATTGAAAAATAACGAGAAGTTACAGAAGGAGCAGCTATGTAGAAGAACTTACAGCCTCTGACTCTGAGGTTGATATTTGGTGACAAGGATATGACACTATTTTTCCTCTCGGTGACATTCGTCACAGTTTTTCAGTGCACGTTGCAATGGTAGTCTATCTCACAAGAAACTCATAACGTACATACGGCATTGAATATTCACTTGAAAACTAACGGCTGGAACCTGTTTTTAATTAAATGGTGTATAAAATGCTTAAGAGGTATTGAAAATAAGCGCTACTATCATTATTACTATTGCCACTATTACGGAAAGTGTATCTCGCAAACAGACACTCTGTACTATTTACTACATGGCTATTTTTTCAAGGCCTACCTACCATCACCATGATAACCCACTTCACCAGAACTATTGAGATACAGGCGAGGAAATCCCTACAAGTTCTGCCACGAAAACAAGATTTTATTCCAGCACAATTTCCGGACCACCTCGTGTGAAATATTTGTCATTTGAACTAGATTTTTGCCTGGCTGTTTTTAGGATCGATTTATCATACTTCTTATCATTCTACCAACTATTACAATTATTGATGAAAAAATCATTGTATCAAATACTTTTTATCATTCGACGAACTATTAAACTATCTGATGAGCAAAAATCATTGTATGTCTCCTAAACTTATAAGCGAAACTCTGTCTCTTGCGAACAAATCCTAACCTCTTGCAAGCAAAAACGAAGATGTCTTTTGCAAGCAAATACGAAGCTCTGTCTTTTGCAAACCAAAATTTCACCAGTATTTAATTATTGCAAAGAATGATACAGTGGTGGCCGGAAGCGACCAGCGATCACCTGATGTAGCAAAGGCTTCCTCCAGCAAAGAAAGCAGCGCCACGCCTGCCCGCAGTGGCGGAAGCGACAGCCGTGTCAGGGTCCTCTTAAATGGTCCTAAGCTTTGTCTGACCTAGGCGCTCTACTTCCTATGACGTAAGATTTTTTAATGGAACCGTAATCGCGTTTTTTGCAATCCTGACCTCGACTTCGATAATCTACCTTGAAATTTGCTATCCAAATGGTCAGTAGCTAACGCACGTTTTTTATATATTTCTTATGACTTAGATCTAAAAACTGGTACGCATATTTTTAACAAGAAAGTAGTTCTCAAACACAGAAACTTTTCGAAATTTCTCAAAGTTATCCATTATTATTTTATCATCATTAGTCAAATTAAGACTCTCAGACACACCAAAGGCGATCACAGGAAAGCCAAAAGAAAATATACAGTACAGAAACGGAGACGATGCACAAAGTGTTCCCATACACGATACTCTGCACATTGAAACTGCACGTTAGGAAAAAAGAATCAAAGATTAAAAATCAAAAGCAAAGAGAGCATGAAAATTGAAAGTAGTAAAGTGAGGACGAAAGAAAAGTCCCAATGGATTATCTACAGCTGAGGTAACTTAACAGTGTCCCCCTGGAGGCGACCGTCCCCCATAGCATAGGAAAGACGAACTTGTCTAACTTAAGCCTATATAAGTTATCTTCTCTAAAATTTATCTTATCTAACCTAATCCTATAAATCCCCTTACGCCTTAAGGGGGCAAAATTTCTCTATACAGGCTAAGTAATGGTTGGTATTTTTGAAGAGTTCACAGTGAATCACACTTCTCATTTTGTTCTAATAATTTTTTTACGTTTATTTTTCCACCCATTATTTTCCACAGCTTTTCATCAGATTCCAAACGCAGCCACTTCCATTATTTACTTATGACTACCCAATAATACTGTTTGCCTGGCAAACATTTACAGTTCATAACTGACGTGAATTTGTTTCATTATAATGTTATTTGTAAGAGAATTGAAAGGTTGGTCAAGAGTGACCCAAGATATCGCTACAAAACTACTTTCTTATTAATTCCACTGCGCTTCAGCACAAGCCTAGGCCTTGATATTTGCTTCAGCAATGTATTTAAGATAATCAAACGCTGAAACAAGCCTAGATATCTTCCTCGTGCTGCCCTCATGAATACTGCACGAGCGTTGGCGACATCTGAACATAAGTTGCGGCTGTCCTCCCTCTCTCCTATCGACGATCGCCTTAAATGCGCCTTTAACATACAATTGGAGTACAGAGACTGCTCGACCCTGCGCTACTTGTGTTAAAAACTGTTCTTATACTTCCTTACGTGCGGAACAGGGTGGTGTAAATCACAGGTGACGGGCAGCATTTAAATTACAGGGGAGCATTTTAGACCAATTTGGATTTATACTTTCAGTAACACTTGAGGTATCTTCAACACTCCTACAAAATATGGAACGTTATGAATTTTTCTGTGCACGGTTTAACTAGATAACATGCCAGTTTGAGCCCCCTTTCCTTTACAAAGGTATTCACACAAAAGAAAGCAGGAACGCATCACTTAAAATAAAATCACGGGAACATGGAATCTATACCCAAGGTGTGTCCTAACTCCCTACGTGTTAAAAAATTAAATGAATGAAGTTTATAAAACAAGATAAAATGTGATGAAGCAAGCAATAGGTGCCGATAAAGGACAGCAGTAAATTGAAAAAAGATGATGTGTTACAAAAAACCAAATTGTATTTGATTTCAATAGAAGGAAGGCCATAACCTTTACCTTGGAATGTTACATCTTGTCCCTGGAGGTACTAATTCCAAAAAATACTCGTACAATAGTAAAAATTTCTGAGAAGATTTATTGTTCACGGACATTGAAGTAAAAATAAATGCTAGTAAGTAAAATTTTGCATCAGGAAACTATACAACCAAGCGTTAAGTTCGTCAATACGTGGCGCAAACCAGCTAACTCCGGCTCACGAGCAGCATTTTGTTCCCATGTTCTGAAATGGACCAATTTCTCCAAACTGATGTCATCTCAAAGCTGCAAATAAAAGAAATAAAAGTAAATAAGCGCTCATAATTTCTGTCAGTTCTCAGCCTGCATCTCCATTTTTTCAAAAGTTTTTAAAAAAGTGAATAGTGTGAAAAATGATTTAGGACACATTAGCCTAGTCTAGTAGAATGGCACAAGAGCTGTGCCCGCTCGCTAGAATTAACTAAGACCACCACGAGCCAAGCAAATGCAGTGCAAAATTTGGCACCCACATGGAGACCAGTAAGTTGAAAATATGACCAGAAATGTGTCAATAAAGAAGCTTATTATAATACTAACGTCGATTGTTTTTAAAATAAACCCTAATGGCTAAGCAGATATTCAGCGCTCTTCAAGGTCAAATTCCATTTGAAAAAATTCTAAACATGATATGGAAGGTAAAGCAGCCAAGTAGAACTGGAAGAATCCACGCTGCCAGGTGCACCGCTACGATGACGTTAACTGTCTTAAAAATCTGGCCCCAGTTCAAGTCGCTCTGGTTGAGTCGTTCGGACCGCACGATTACCTGACACAAACTGGACAGGCCTGTTGGCACAAACTCCCTGCACGACAGCGTAAACTCCCAACTTGGTAAACAATTATTGCGAAGCTGCAATTTCTGCGCCACGCATGGAAATGGCCAGCATACTTGTCATACTCCCGGAAGCATAGAACAAAAGGCTCAGGGTATGGAAAACAATGCCTATGCAAGGTAGAATTAAATACCCCTCAATAAATAGACGACTTTACGCAGCTCATGCACATAAAGATTTACCGAGATTCTAGATCTACGAACATGATATGAGATCAAACACGGAGACGATCCAATTAAGTTTTGAGCATCAGTGAATGATCTTGGGGATGTCGTGCAAGTACAGCTGTAAAATAACAGTAATAAATTGAAGTTCTTCACTGACAATCGTTAGGTGAACTCGAAGGAAAAAAACGCAACCCAGAATCAAACGGTCGCTCTCCGATAAGCTCATCGAAGAATGCCAGCTATCACGAGATCACATTGCTGGCGAGCTGAGAACGGGACTCGGCAATTAAAGACACCAGGAATTCAAATACGCCCACAAGGTCGTGTCAAATACATTTTTCTTCGAGTGAAGCCGACGCTCAATATAATGAAAATTCATCGCACAACCTGAACAGTTCAGGACTTGAAAAATGAATGATATAGTGAATCATATTCCTTCGATCATTCATTTAAACGAAAACATGCATTTTTTTAGATGTTTTCCGTTGGATATAAAAAAGTAGCGAAGCTCGAACGAATGATAGCTGCCGCATGAGTAGGCTTTCTGATATTCTGCTCTCAATGAAACAAGCGTTCGCATTCATCACAATAAAATAGGATCAAAAATCACCCTGGAAGCTCCAAGGTTTCACATTTTTATCGAGAGCTAAATCAATATTAATGTGTAAATTGAAACGAATTTAATATACATTGGCCACGTATCTAGAAGGACAGGTAAGTTATAACATTAGCGACCTGAATGAATTTCCAAAACGTATTTGCTTGCCAAATTTCATTGAACGAAATACGAACAATTTTGTAAACCATCCTGGCCTCGCGAGTTCTCAAATTTTACTAAAACGCAACGCAAAATTAAGTGTCTTCAAGGACAGTTTATTGAAGTCTTCCATTAATCATCCTAACATCCCGCTTGAAAATGGAAAACTAGGCACTAAAGGAAGTTCTAGATCCAGTGTGCTCGATTCGCGCCAAATTGAAGCTTTATTTGAACAACAGTAACTAATTTTTTACGAGCACAAACGGAAAGTTGTCGGGATCGAATAGTGCAGAACAAATTTCAAGTTTCGACAACTCAGAAAAAAAATTGAATAACAAATAATTTAGCATTCTTAAGGCTCACATTTTATATGTTATACAAACGAGAAGCAAATTGATCGGAAACTATTTTCATGGCGGAATCCTCTTTCTTTTTTTAATAAAAAATATCAATGTGACAATGATCTTTCACACTCGCTAATGTATGTGATATGATACAATAATACGCATAGATCCACAAGTCTTTTACCCTGTGCGAAAGAACCCGTCAAAGTAATGGAACAACTAATCGCAATCTCAAAGCTGTGCATGCGAGCGAGCACGTTTGACTACAAGTACTGCTATTAATATAAAAAAGTCTCCAATTTATTCGACAAGAACAAAAATTTATTTCTGTAACACACATTCATTATTGCGATCAGAGAGCGTTGCGTGGCGAGCTAGCGAGGCTGCAAACCTGCTGATTGCTTGTTACAGCGCTTTAGATTGCTTCCATTTCACTGTAGATCCCGAGCATAAATGTCACGCTAGCCAGAGGACCGCTCCCAAGCATGTATGAGGCAAAACGATCTCACGTCGTTAATAAAGTCAGAATTTACACAAGAAACCGTGCTCTCGTTTACCGTGAAATGGTGTCGTGAAAATTTACTTTGATGTGACACCGAGGGTTTCCACACAACCAACACTGTTGTTTGTTATGTTAAACGTCGGTTTAACTCGCACACGCGAAGTGGAGGGCCAGTTGACGCTGAGTTCACTCAACCACAGTCTGCTGTCAAGAATGGACGTTGCCTTCATCATTGCAGCACTGAGGCCGTTAAACCGAGCTGAGAAAGTTAACGACTAGCGCCTGGAACTGCGCAAACCGAGTTCCAAACAAGGACTGAACGCGCATCAAGTGCCATTTTAGTTACAATTTATACCTCTGTGTCTAACACGTATGACCGGACTAAAGTTCTCGTAGGCCAAGGCTGTAAACAGTAAAAAATTATTCATAGTTTTTTGAGTATAGTATAAGCGATGGTATGTTAAGGAGATTTATTTTTACACAGCGGAGTTACAATTAGTACCAAACATTGTTCTTTCATGTGACTCGTAAGCCTTCATTAGGAGATCGGAAAATGTACGATCAATTCCCCATTATTACCACTTAGTCCAGTTATTTTTGCATGCGGCTATGCACCGCCATTTGAAAGGGACCGACAGGTTTTCGATGTGATCTGATGCCTCTCGATCCCGATACCCCAAAAAACAAAAGACACTCGGCCTCCGTCGTTGACTGCCGCGGAGACAGCGACGAAAAAAAATGACGGATGACGACCTATACGAAGTCTCTCATCAATGGGGCACAACCATAAATATTTTTGCACATCGGCGCCCGAAGGAACCCAGTCTTCTTTAGAATTACGAGCGACGACCGAACGCTATTTTCTCAACCTAAGCGATCACCGTCGACAAAATGAAGGAGATTCAGGGCAGGTGAATAACTACGCCACTTTGGCCGCGGTCGAGGATCGCATCCATCAATTCTGTGCATTCTTTCAGGAGCTGCCAAAAGCCTCAGCAAAACCAGACGTAATATTTACACAGAGGCTAAAAATAATTGAGTGATAATGTTCAGCCACTGTTCGACAGACGATGACTTTTAAAGATTTCGCCGACAAATGGAGCCCTGACCTGAGAACACGACTGCACCGTCATTTCATACAGGTTATGATTAGTTCAATGATGTATCTGACACATTTTGCTTCTACTGAAAAAAAACATACTTTCTAGAATAACAACTTCCCATTAAATGCATTTTGACGGACCATAAGAACTCCAAATTTATCGCTGGTCACGCGTAAACGATTTTTCTTTCTTGAGTATGGCATTTGTCAGAGATGCTTCAGATGAGGACGGTGGCTACTAAACGCTCTAGCAGAGAGGTTCCTAACCGCTGGCACTGCCCCAGATTATTTTTTTAGAAGTCAGCAAGAAGTTGTGCAACGGTGACCTGGGCGATAGCGCCGTAGCTTTAGCACAACGCACGTAGTAGCTACAAGAAAACAAAAAACTTCATACTCGTATTGTCCATTAACTTGCTACGAGAGTTGAAGGTCGCACTCCATGGATGGATGAGTGGATCGAGAGGTTAATGAATGTGTGAACACAAGGAAGAGGGTAATAAAAAATGGAAGAATTAATTTAGAAAGGTATTGATGATAGAACTTTAAAAAGTTTTCGAGGAAAGGAGAAGAATTAATGAACAAAAGACGGATGGGTGGATGAAAATGGAGGTTGATTTTTCATGATTGAAAAAATAAATAAAATAGGGAACGTAAGCCCCTTTGCGAAACCAAAGCCATTACAAACTCGGAGAAAATACTGGTATTTGCTGATGACGTATTATTTATCTCAATTAATGCATACGCTACAATTCCTGAGAAAGACTGACGATGACAGACACAGTCAGCACACCCTCGCGAGCGCAACTCAGGAATCCTCCACACTCACAGGAGTGGTAAGCTCAAAATGCACTGCAGGACACAATTTTCAGAGCACCTCTTTAGGAGTCAACACTATTTAGAAGTAAGGCATGATGAAGGATGTATATGGGATAAGCATTCGGCCAAACTAAACAACATTAAAACTCAAAAACACCTATTCAAACGTATTCTTTAAGGTGTTTCCTAATTCACTACCCGTTTTCACTAACAGCCTTGCAAAGTGATATTGCTAGGAATCGAGGAAAATAGAAATCGAGAAAAATTTCACAAGCTGATGCATCGCAGTGGCGCAGAAGTTGACTCAAAAAAGGTAGGCTGAGCCAGAGAGTTGGGCCCCTTTTTGCCTTCACCCATAAAGAGAGACCTTCGCATGCCTTCCAACCCTTCCTTCCTCATTAGCTGCGGTTGAGCTTCTTCTCTTAGACTCGGTTCACTCAACATTTACTCGTGAACACAAGCGTCTCAAAGCTTAAGTAAATCAGGCACATGAGATTGGCAACGAACTGAACATGAACAACTAATTCAAATAGGCATTTCATCGCACGCCCAAAAACACAAAGAACAATTATACGAGCATCACATTTCAATAAGAGGAAAAGTAATGGTAGGATGCTAATAAAATTTTTTTGAAATTAGAGCTTGTTTTCACGCGGCACAGAAATAAAAGTGAAATTTATTTTTACATGAGCTGCCATAAATTCTCCTGGTGGTAAAGGCTTGCTCAAAATTTGTCTCAACAGATGGCGAGAAGGAAACTGGCCGACCAGAAGAGAGCCTTGAGAAGACATCAGAAGATGCTACATGAGATTTTTACGGGAAGACTTTCATAAGCAAGCGCTGGTGTGCGACATGAAGGATGGGACCACATTCTCTCACGTAAAATTTGAGGTTTAGAAGAGTCAGATGGCTCACACTGAAGTCCACAGGGGTTAAGAGGGACCATGGACCGGTTTTGGTCAACCTTCACTGAAGTAGAATGCTCGAGCCATGCACCCTCGATTCAGGCTTCCAGCACTGGTGCTTCCATGGTGTAGGCGTAGCCTACGTATGTGTACGTGTGTTTATATGCACATACACGTACGTACCCACATACAAACCCATAACACATGCATAAATGTTTACATACATTTACGTAAATTTTCGCATGCAAGCAATCACATTGCACATACATGCTACAAAAATGTGGTGCATGTGGAATAATGTAATGAAATAAAGGATAATTAGCGATAGAAATTTGTAACTACTTTTCCAGCATGTACTGCAGCTTACAATAATAGAGACGCAAGATGGCGAGCTATTTTGGTTTTAAATTCTCTCAATGTTTGAGGGATTTTGATACTCAGGGGAGGTTTGTTCCACAGTAAGGCACCTGATATTGACAGAGCCTTCTGCCCAATGACAGATGAAGGCAAAAGAATGCAGTGGTGGAGCAGCACAGGGTGTATTATCTCTTGCGAATTTTTTTTGGAACTTCTTATTCCTATGCGTCAAAACGTAATCGTTGTTTTACAGACGAAGTGATTTCAATGAAAAAAACCTTAGGGCGGGGACTACAAGGAATGTCTAAATGAAGATGGATTGAGGTTTAAAACGCTTTGAGAGTGAAACATAATTTTATTGAAAAAAATGCTACCTGTTACTGTCACGTGCATCTCATAGATCCACACATTGTTGAAACGGAACGTTCGACTTTCAATGCAATTATCTTTACCTTCTATTGAATTATAGGCAGAATTTACGTCGAAATTAGTGATAACTCCAGCATACCTTCAATTTCAATTAACATTATTCACTTCATTAAAAGGATGACAATGTATCTCGTAGAAATTTTTGACAGAATTTTTCGTCATATATTGAATTGCTTGAATTACTTCCCCTGGCGAAGTCATTTTTTAAGGAGATTTTTGGATATTAGTTAATAATTTTGGGAAGAACCAGCCACAAAATATTACAGAGCACGTAGAGAAGTTCGTTTAGTTTACCAGGAAAGGATTTACAAAAATGTGGTTAATTCGATCCATTAACAGATAATTTTACTCCATTACCCAACGAAAAAAAGTTCACCAGGCGTTCAACTTACGATATGAGTTCTAATTTTCTGCTCATACAGAGAACATAGAGATGACCGCATGAATTTCAAAATGTGCAGGCCCCACATTGTTGCTTCTGCACATGGAACTATTCAAGTCCCCTCTTCTGCAAAGCCGCTCTCACACAGAACGGCCTCCTAGAACTAAATCCACGCTTCTCAAAGCAACAACTTTTTTTCACAGAAATGAATAAAAATCCTCATCATAATCGTAAATATGTGCTGAATTACGAATTTATTTTTTAAAAACTTTGAAGTTTTTCTTAGTTTCAGAACAAGGGCATCATTTCCTATGTGCATAAGAGCACTCAACCAACCAACGCAGGAAGTTTATTCAATTTCCCTCGTCTGTGTGACACAAAGCATGAACTCCTGGATTAAAATGCAAAGACCAGTATGAGTTGGACATAAATTTATAGCAAAAAATTATTACATTGAAAAATGGGTAACAAAATAAATCATAGGTATATTGAAAGGAAAGATAGATCATTCAAAAAGTATATTGGAAGGAAGGAAAGAAAGATAATTCAAAAAATATACTGAAAGGGGGACAGAAAAGCAACGAGGAGAACAAAACCTTCAGTGTTGGGACGATGGCATCATCGATGTTGGTTAGTACGATCATCCCCGGCAGCCTCACATAAATGCCAAAATTGGACGACCATTAACAACCAATTATAAATTTATTGCTAATAAAGACTCAAGCGTGCAGTATATTTTCGTTGCACTGCCCATCTAGAATGCAAAGAATAAAAAATATTTCAAAAAAAAAACGACGAGATTGGCGTCTTTTCCGCGCAGTGAACGGTGAGTAGAGCTTTGATGTGGGAGTGCAGCACATCTACAGAGCGTCCCAAAAATGCACTCATCCTTTGACAGACGACTATTCCTCGTGTATTTTTTGCTTTTGGTTCAGGTGTAACCAAGTTTTTATGACATTTAATTTTCTTAAATAAAATGTCTTTGGTTAAACTCATTACACTTGTTTCTACGTCAATAAACATCTACATGAAATTAAAAAAAAATGAGTACACTTTTTGGGACAACTTGTATACAGATTTCAAGAATTAGGACACTCCTGCGGAATCTCTGGCATCAGAAAAAAAGGAATCAACGTAACGGGAATCATCTTTAGTGGTGTCATTAAAGAACACGAAAATCTCATAATCCTGACTACACTGGAGAACAATGAGCAAAGCTGGTCTCATTGATTACAAATTTCCAAAGTAGAAAATTTGTTTAAAATGATAAGATAAAATAACATCGACGTAAAATTGTGGTAAATAGCTTGCTATGCCAACACCGGAATCAATTAGAAATTAGTCACCCAGAATCATTTAAAATTCAAATTATTGACCTAACTGCATATACTGCTACTGAGTTCGGAGCACTCGAACATAAAAATTCGGAGCACAGGTGCTTGTGGTGACGCATACACCACGGCTCGCTGATACTAACACAACCATTGTCTGTGTGTTTGTGTGGCAGCAGACGGCTCAGTTGCTTAGAAAGAGATTTTTATTACAAAATCTTCATTAGTAATATAAGGAGTAAAATATATTTTATATCTTGAAATAAGCATACGTAGTAACTTGTATTCCCGCAACATTTTTGTAAGGTTCACTAAGTTACAGGGCTAAAGTCACTCGATTCAGCCAAGTGTCGCGTTGCTCAAATTCCTGCCTAAATTTCCGACTCCTATTGACGACTGCTGCGTAAAACGGTCGACCTTTGTCTCAAACATTCCTAATTCCGACAGATAAAAAATTACTTCTCGCAAGATGTATACAGCCTCTTTTCATACACCGTAAAATTTTCTTTTCACGCGCTATATTTCATATACCTCTATTTAAAAAGTTTCTAGTATTCTATCCCACACTACACAGATTCATCTAAGTGCTTTATATTATAAAATAATTTCTGTATTAGGCTTTCAAACTCTCATTTAAAATTCCACAAATTTATCTCAATATTGGATGCTTTAGACAACTTCGCGATGAAAGGTTTTCTGTCTCTCCTTTCATAATTTACAGATTTATCTTGATGTTTTATGTTCTAAATACTTTAATGAAAAAAAGTTTCTAGTTTCCCATTTCATAATTTATCGATTAATCTTAATGTTGTATGTTTTAAATAACTTCATGAAGGCAAATTTAGAGTCTTCGATTTCACGCACTGTACAGTTTTTTCTTCATGTAGCACATTCCAATCAGAAGAAAACAACGACTAGGGCAGCAGAAGACGAGGAAGTCCTTGCTCGCCGGTGACCTGCCTGACCAACATTCTCTTGGAAGGCAGAAAATAATTTTATTCGGAAGTTACTTTCGAAGTATAAACCTGCGCGGTGCGCAGTAACTACAAAATTAAGGAGCTGAAATTCCGCTAAAAACTTCCACTTTCAACCACGTGCAGCTGAGCGCTCACTGACTGGTGTGGGTCCCACCAAATCATCCATACGTATTCACATAAACCTGTTTGAATTAAAGAGGTTTCCATTCACAGCCATGCATTAACGTCTCGTAACATCGCGTCTACATGAAAAAAATGTTATAATCCAGTCAATTGTTTGATCTGATGCAGTGCTTGTTCATCACGCTCAAGTGATCTCCAACTTTCTGTATCTGACTCGACAGGCAACGAAATATCATAGCTGAACACAGAGAAGTTGATGGAATTTAACATTGAAGGATTTACACGAATGTGGTTCCATTTGCATCATTAACAGAGTACTTTATTCAGATAACTTAAAAAAAAAATTCACCATGCGTTCGACTTACAAAAAGGAGTTAGATCTTTTCCGCTTCAACATGAGCTCGATCCTTTCAATGTTACGTTAATTTCAATGGTTACGCGGTATGTTGTACTTTTATTTATAATGTTCTTTCGACACTTTCATTTGCGAGAGATTTCGCTATGCATGTTTGTTCCAGCTACGTAAGTCACGTAGCACTCAATTAACCACGAACATATCCGCATAATAGATATTTCTACAGTGCCAATTTTATGACGCATAAATCAGAACACGATCAATTCGTCGCCGGAACCATCTCAGGAAGTCAGTCTTAACGTAAACAAATGCGACGCAATTTCAAGCCGCCATCAGAAAACGTTCGAAAATTTTTAATTCAGTTTTATATGAGGAGGAAAACAATTGCGATGCCATATCAAGTCGCCACCAAAAAGCGTTCGAAAAATTTTGTCTAGGCAAAGAACAATTAAATCGAAAAGACTCCATGCTTCTAATTGAGTCGGTCGGTAGAGCCAGCGTAATCTACATCTTTAGATGCCAAGAAAACAGTTCAGTTATGCAGATCAGGCAAAATGACCTCGCGCGCTCAAATATGGCTACCATCAAGAGATGTGCCTGATTAGAGAAGATCTCTAAAAGAACCGTTTTGAATTGGAGCTCAGAGAATAAAAACTAATGTTTGTTTTGACTAATAACAAAATTTACGATCACACAAGTGGCCCTGAACAGTTGATTGAAAGATGCTTCTTGGCAATACTGTTGTGTATTACTAAGTTTGACGAAGTTGTACAGAATTATGTAACGCAATTCTGTAAAGTTGGACAAGGGCATGAGCAATAAAGGGCTTTTACCTTTATAGAAAATACCAACGCCCATTATGAGGGAAAAAGGTTATGAATGCCAAACTAATTTCTTTTGTTCAGCTAAAATCATCCCAAGAAATGAAACAAATGTCATACCCTACACTTCAAAAATACTGCCAATATGAAACACTTTCAAAAAAAAAATTTTTACAATTTTTAATTGCTAGTGTAAGGCCACGTGGCAACACAGGGACATGTTCTGTGATTTGTAAAATAACAGTCCGCTCGTAGCTTCTAGATTAGAGAAATTTTCCTCTACATAGCAAGGCAAATTTAATTGCCGTTGGGAACTTAAATACTGTGATTATATTAATGAATTTTAAGCAGGGTTACCTTACAATTATTACACGAGAGAAGCTCTCGTATGTAAATTCTCTATTCCATTACATATATTTCAAATTTTGCCTCAACTTTTGAAATAGTACAACATCATAGATACAGACTTAGAATTTTAATTCACATTCACGTATGCACAATATTTGCCCGTAAGACTTCAAGCAAATAACATTTCATTCAATAGAAAACTCTCGAAATCCTCTTGCGGATGGGAAATTATACGAATGACATTTTCAACAACTCAGGAGATTGAAATTCACAAAAATTGTAGCAAAAGACAAGGGAGCTCGTGAACGCTCGCTGTCTGCCTTGCTGCAGTCAACACTGCCTAAGCAAGGACGTCCAGCTTTTTTTATTTCATTTGAGTTGCGGGTGTGTGCATGCTAAACTAAAGCTGACATATTTAAACCTAGAGTGGTTTGCATACTCCGTCAATTGAATTTACCAGACAAACAAGCGCCCCTTACATGAAAGTTAGAGCAATCGATCACTGGGTAGAAGCCTGCTCCGTTGCGCACCGCTTACCTCCGTTCCTGAACTTACCCTAAACCAAAGCTTCACTTTCCAGTCACTATTGGGAAAACTGTTCGGGAGCACCGCACGCTGACCTTCTTTTCGTACGCGAAAACACAGCGTTTTGTGGTCGAATTTGTTTTGCCGTGAGGTTACAAGACAAGGGGTCACTCAAAAGCATCTGCGGGCGTGTAGGAAAGGGCAAAACCAAATCGTCTGCTACTTACCAACTTCATCATGAATTATAAATATCCGAATAGTTCAGTAACTATGAAAGCACAGATAAATCGCTCTAGCACATCGACAAGCGTCTAAGGAAGGGCAAAAACAAATCGTCAACTACATCCAAACTTCATCACGAATTATAAATATTTGACTTGTAAGTTTACTAAACTAACCAGTTTGGTAAACTGAACTGAAGTGTGGTAACTGAAGTTTGGTAACTGAACACGCAAATAAATACCTGGTGAGTTCGGCTTCAGAAAATAGAGTAGCATTCATTCAATTCCGCAGCTGGAGTGGCGCACAAGACCTGAGCAAGGAATGCGCCACAATAAAGCGTGCGACGGGAAGGTGGGCGTGCAAGGCGCGCTCTGGCGACACACCTTTTTATGTACCTCGTTCTCTCTGCAATGAAGTCTTAGATACTTAAATTTTATTCTTCACCAACCAACCCTTCTCGAAAGTAATTTTTGCTATGAAATCCCTTTTGGAAGATACCAACTCTACCTTCTGAAAAGATCTTGCATGAGTCTTTTGAAAGAGACACTTGAAAAAAAAATCAACTCAAGCCAACGAACACAAGAAATCCAAATCTTTTGAAAGATGCCGACTCTACCTCCCGTTACACTTGAAAAATCAAAAACTCAAAGCAACGAACGCAAGAAATCCAAACGTTTTGAAAGATACTGACTCTACCTTCTGATACACTTGAAAACACTCAAACAAACGAACACAAGAAATCCGACCCTAAAAGTTTGTTATTTCCAGGACACACTTCAAAAAGAAGGCCAACAAACTAGACTTGGACGCGTGGTCAAAATACAGGTCTTCAACTGAAGGAGCGGACAGGCAATTCTACCGCGAAATTATCTTGAAATTCAAGCAAACCGGCGAGGAACAAGTTCTATTTTCACTCCACTATTTTCATCAATGATAGTGATGATGAGACTATCTGAGCATCTAACCTTTTGACACAAGCCTGGTTTGGGTGGCCTTGAAGCCTCGCCCGTGCCTGCTTGTGTAGCGTCGCATGTGGCCTTCGACGGACATCAGGATATTAACCTCTAGCTCGTCGTTGTTAAACACAAAGTTTACCGCAGTTAAATTTCTGTGAATGTGTATCTCTGATTGTTTTTTTCGCTTGTTTATTGGTTTCATTGCTGGCTTGTTTGCTTATTCACGTGTTCGCTGGCTCGCTTTTTTGCTTGCTTGTTTGTTTGCTTGCTTATTTGTCTGTTCGTTTGCGTGTTTGTTTACTTGTTTTTTTGTTTGCTTGCTGATCTCTGCCCACACCTTTATTTCAGTAATAGCATAGGTAAAAATTCTGTACCCTGCTCTGAGAAATAATTTATAAATTCAAAATACCATAAATGTGTCAGTTTTAGGACTGTTTTTCTTATTTCAACGGTGTGCAGAAGCCTGAAAAACATCTGCTTGATAAAGTGATGATCTGGAACAAGGGCTAAGGTTGAGCATGCAATTTTGAACATTGGAGTAGCTGTTATGTAACATGGCATATTCAAATCATTCTTCAGTACGGACGGCCTCTGTATGCGTCCATTACACTTTTTACGGTGCACAGCCACAACTTTTTGAGCACGAGACAGAACTCATACTTCAATCTCATACTGCGGCTGCGACCGCAGCGAGATGCGTGGTGTGATGCAGTGGTCATAGCGCGGTGTGTGTGATGAAGCATGTTACCGCAATTGATTGCGCTTGAATCTTCGTCTTCATTCTTTTACTCTAAAAATGAGAAAGGACTTAAGCTTCACAACTCGCGCAACCCGAGTAATTTTGATAAGTGTCGTAGATAGCTTTACCTTCGTTAGGGATAAGTTAGCTCGGATTTTGCTACAATAAAATTTGAGTTGAATTTAGCTGGCACCGTGTTTCCTTATAAGCATCGCCTACACGCTGTGATCGGTGACGCGTTGCTCCTCAAAGTTGATGAAAAAATTACGACCGTCATTTCATTTGTTGATGCAATCTGCATCTTTCCTTTGAGATAATATCAGTTTCATGAAAAGTTAAAACTATTCGGTCTAACACTGAAAAAAAATAACAAGTACTATCATCAACAATCGGTGATTCATGCTTGATCACTTACAAATTACATTACATGGTCATACTTAAGCTAATATACGCCTGAATTACACAAAATTTTAAAGGTTGTACAACTTTTTCTCTGACAAGAGATCTCAGCCATGGTGCTCATTATACAATAAACCCCAACCGAAAAATATGTGTACTCCTGTTGTAATCTGTGAATTATTGAAACTTACATGAAATCAATGAATTCAGACCTGAATTCAAATAGAATGATTCGTGTTCGAGCATTTAAGAGGAGCGCACATTCCCAATCGCCTTGACAATTCGTTCTCTGTCATGAATATTAAGTGTTTTCCTTAAAGAATATTCTCTTAACAAAATATACACGAAATTTTGTTCGCTGCGGCCAGTTCCAAGAGACTCGCGTTGCCGAATTGTAACATCTTAAACAAGGATACAGTACAGTTGTTTCAATGGTTACATTACGCTGAATGTTCTGAAGATTTGTTAGATTAAAATTGAAGGTCTTAAATTATTTACTTTAATGAATTATCTACAAAGCTAAACCATTGCAATCTTTACACACCAAACTCAATGGTAGGAAAAGAAAAGTGAATGGGATGAGAATGTATGAGACACGAGAATTTTCCGATGATGAGAGGCAAGGAAAATAAAATGAGCCAAACGTCAGTGAAGTGAAGAAAACTCGGTATTTTACTTCGTTCCAAGTGTTGGCAACAAAGCTGGTGATCACCAACATCAGCGATGATCAACATCAGCTCTGATCAACATCAGCGATGATCAACATCAGCGATAATCAACATCAGCGATGATCAACATCAGCGATGATCAACATCAGCGATGATCAACATCAGCGATGATCAACATCAGCGATGATCAACATCAGCGATGATCAACATCAGCGATGATCAACATCAGCGATGATCAACATCAGCGATAATCAACATCAGCGATGATCAGCATCAGCGATGATCAACATCGGCGATAATCAACATCAGCGATGATTAACATCAGCGATGATCAACATCAGCGATAATCAACATCAGCGATAATCAACATCAGCGATGATCAACATCAGCGATGATCTAACAGGATGTATTTGTGCGCTGGAGAGCCTTGCAACTAAAGAAATAAGAAAAGAAAAGCGCATCTCTAACTTGGCAGCAGATTGTTTTACGCGGCAATGTTTTTTCTGAAGTTCGTGGGCAGTTGTATTACCACAAGTTTGGATCACTGATAAGCTCATGTCTTGTGTATGTCTTCGTATAGTTATGGAACATTTAATTTAAAAATACGAACACACGGAGGTGTTTGACATTCCAATTTCTCTCTCTTTCTTTAGCAAAGGTATTGAATACAGCGTATTTTTTCTACAATATTAAACACTACAGGCATTTTAAATTCATACCAAATTTGCTGAAAAACTTCAGAGATAACATGCAACACTCTATATCGTCTAACAACTTCGCGCTAGATCTTCAGCTCTTTTAGCACAAATTTCTCACCCACTCCCGATGAGGGGGCGCTCAATAGTGACGTGTCTGGCCTCCAGGGCTGAACACACAAAACCCAGAATGTTATCTGGCACAATCCGCAGCCGTGTCGGTTCACAAGGCCAAGGTCGGTGGGTGGAACAAGAACTATTAAACTGCCCTATCGCGGGCGAGTAAACTCGCTAAATGCAAGGCCAAAGTAAAAGAAGTTTAACTTCTGTGTCTCAGCCTCGAATTTACAGTCGACCCTGAATTGTTACACGTCACTTTATGCAAACCTAATGAAGCCAAAGTTGAACAAGCTTAACTATGTTCCCAACCTCAAATTTACAGTCGACCCTGAATTGTTATACGTCACCTAACGCGAACCTTAAACGTTTACAGACGATATTAGTCCTGTTTATTCAAAGAACGTGGTACTTGATTCGAGCTGTGAGTGAGTGAAACTAATTTTTATCCGTCTGAGTTGTGGTTCGACATGGTGCACAATGAAAATTCTACAGTGTGGAGAATTTCAAGTCTCAAGGATTAGTTAGATTAGATTAGTCGTTAGTTTTAGCCTCCCTACCCGCAGCAACAAATGCGATCCAAAGAGAAGGAGGAAGGCACCATTTAGTATGGAGTTAAGGAAACGCGGAATCTACGCAGAAGAGGCATAGAAACAGTAAGTTGGGAAAGAAAATTATGAAAAGAGATCAAAGTTGAAGAAAGAAGTAGTAGGGGCTGAAAAACAGGACAGCAGTGAACCGAAAAAAGGGTGGTCCGTAACAAAACAAAACAAAAAGAAAGCCTACCTAACCTTTAGCTCGGGCCCTCACATAGTCCCCATGGGAGCGTCAATTCCTATAGAGACAATAGTTGTATCCCTCTGAGGGGAGTCTCAAGGATGGGAATCGAAAAAACTGAAAAATCCCAAAATGAAAATAGAGGCTTAGTAATCGGCAAATCGCCTTCTCATCGCATGAATGCCAATTATGTTCAAAACGATCTATCAAAACGCATGTCAAGCATCAAATTAAATTGTTGATATTACTGAACAAATAGGTATTAAGGAATAAGTTAAATCAAGGTATGCTTGAAGGGCACAGCCAATACTCGTTAAAAGAATATTATTGCTAGAATCGGCATCTTCTCGAACCTTGACCTCCAAATCCTGTGATCGAGCTCGCCTCTTGCATGCAGCAGAAGAAGGAATTGTTTACATTAGTACACGCATTGCAGGAGGCGTACCTGCAGCCGTCTGGTTACCTCCTGCAATACCTGTACTACAGGAAGCGTGCCTGCAGCGGCCTGATCATCATTAAGCTACCTAAACACAATCCAGCCATCTATCGTTACGTATTCAGAAGACACTCACAGCTAAATGTTTGGCTGGACCCCGCTGGAGGTCAAAGAAACTGCGCAGGCACGACCTAGGTGAGGTCATATAAAAATTTTTTTTCGTCATTCATCTTCGTTTCAACGCCATCGAAAAAATGTTGAATATTCTGCAGAAGAGATAGTTGACTATTGAAATTAATTTGTATCAAATGCCCATTTTCTCTTCAAATTTTATGAAACATAACCAAAATGGGAAAATTTGTAAAGTAAGGCAGTGGATTTCCTTTAATTGGATCACAATTATAATTAACTACTGAAAAATTATTATAATTACATCACATGATCATTATCATATTATGTGTAATTAAAGTTAATCATAATTTATTTACATCGTAATCCTTATATCATCATCGTAAATTTAGGAAGTTCATGCTTGTGCGCTTTAATAGGCGACGAGGGGCGTCTCTGTGACGTAACCACGACACGAACGAAATGAAGTGGGAACAAAAACACGAAAATCCACAATTTTTCTTTTCAACTTTGGAAAACGAGTTGCTTCAATGAAATTTATCCAAATTACATCAGTTCTCGTCAAACATACAAAAGAAGACCAAAATCGTAACAGAAAAAAGCCTGCAACACGTGCTGTGGAGGACGCAAAATCGTAAGATGGAACACACGTGCCGCTTGCAGGAGTGTTCCCAATGTGGAAATAACAAGACCTACTCGGCCTTGAGCTCCTGTCCTAAGACTTCTACCTCAGTTATTACCAAGTGTAACTTTCTGCACCTCCTGGTGCTGCTGAGGTGAACCACTGGCAAACAAAACGATCCTTGGACAACGGACTGGCACGTCAATACCGCTGGCATTTTGGAACGAAGCGCAGACGAGTCCAGTCAATACTTTTCTCAGTTATTCAAGCAGACATTCTTTCGAGTGAGCTAGATCAAGTAAATCTGTAGCACGTGAATGCCTGGAACTTCAAATCATGTCTTCAATGCTCAACAGGGTTTCCATCAGTAGGTCTCAAATTTTTTTTTTGTATTTTCTTGGCATCATGGGTATAGTTGATACACAGTTGCTCTGCGCATGAGATTGCGTTTTAGGTGCTGGTCATGATGTTCTGTTGAAAACGTGTTCTTTCAAGTAAAGATTGAAATACATGGATTGCTGTTGCAGAATGAACTGTCATGGAAAAATTACTTTGTACAAAATACAGTGAGTAAAATTCAACAATAAGAACAGAAATAGCTCAAATTCTAAGACAATTAAGAAACTGGTAGGCGTTTTATGGAGTTAAATCTAACAGTATACTGATATTTTCCATAATTTACTATCGACACTAACATTGACATGCTTACTTTTAGATTACATAAGTTAGTTTGAGACTCTCTAAGCACAACAAAGAATACCCGAAGAGAAGACGTATAGAAAGACTCCTTTTAGTATGAAGTCAAGGAACAGGGAAGATTGGATTATATGTTTAAGCCTTCCCAACCGCTAAAAAAGAGCGTTTGGAAGAGAGGAAGGCACCAATTAGTATGGAGATAAGGGAACGCGGAACCTATGCAGAAGAGGCATAGAAACAGTAAGTTGAGAAAGAAGTTCATGAAACAAGATAAAAGTTGAAGAAGAAAGTAGCAGTTGCTGAAAAATAGGACAGCAGTGAACCGAAAAAAGGTGGTCCTTAACATAACAAAAACATTTTATTTCAACAAAAAGAAAGCCTACCTCACTCTCAGCTCGGACCCTCACACATTTTCCCCCTGGGAGTGCTAATTCCCATAGATTTAATAGCTTTATTCCCCTGAGGGGAGGAATGGGGAACTTAGGAAAAAGATGTGTTCCCACGCAAGATCCCCTGTGCATAGAAACAGAAAGTTAAGACGAAAGTTCATGAAACAATGTATAAAAGGAAGAATGAAGTAGAAGGCGCAAAAAAACATGATAGCAATGAACTGAAAAAGATGGTCATAACAAAACAAAAAAAAGAATTTTACTTTAACAAAAGGTCATGCTAACCATCAGCTACATCTTCCCTTTCGGAGCGCTAATTTGCATATACATAATAGTTGCATCTCAGTGAAAAGATTTGCCTCCTTTTCTGAGGGTAAAAGTTCAAACCTGGAATTTTGCCATGTTCACAGTCGGATTTAAATTTTATGAGCAAGGTACCTTTTAATGTTACTAATTTCTTTAGCCGCTATTTTTTTCTCGCACAGATTGGAGCGTAAAATTCCCATATTTTGTCACCTGGCCGAGATGGTCCAGCGATAATTGGCTATTTATGTCTATGCAGGAGAACAAGGCATTTACTTTCGACGTGCGTAGAGACTATTGGCTACCCACCAAGCCACACAAGTTCCTGCAACCGGTGCCGTACTAATAGGACGTCCACTGAAAAGATTTGCTCAAGAGAATTTTATAGATTCTCCACGAATCGTCGTTGAGTTCAGACGCAAGATTTAATCCGCTTAAATTTATAGAGGATGTGCCAATCTCTCTGCTTGTAGAAGATGGACCTTCAATCCCTCCCTACTAGGCAGTGACGTGTACTGACGACGGGAAAGAGAAGGTACACGGAGAATGTGCAGTATGACATTTTACGAGTGCGACGGGGAGGACGATTTGCGGTAAAGTGATCATGTAAAGTTGTTAAAATTGTAAAAATTATTTAAGAAAGATAAAGAAAAAAATCTTTGCTATAGCACTGGCTTGAAGAAGTTTAGTTTACGCAGGGCTGTGTTTGAAGACGCAAGAACAGAAGATCCACAATAAAAAATGTTCAATGAGAACGTCAAGATTTCAAAAACGTTCACATCAAACCGGAAAAAAAAAATTTCTTCATTCTCATTTTTTAATTCATACTAATGGAAAGCACAAAAGAAGGAAACTCACAGTATTCTAGCTTGTTCAAAACTTTTGCGCGTCATGGACTTAATTCGTGCAGATCATATGACAGGAACTATGACACAGCAAGCAATTTCGAGTCGAGACTTGCTTCACCATTTAAATGTGTATTCACCGTTGTACATAGAGCGAACCTTCAACCTAGGGCGCGTTGAGTTTTCACTTCCGACCTCCACAGCAGCAGAAAAGAGAACAGGCAATTGGTCGCAGAAATGAAGCTTTGCACAGCAAGTCACTCGAAGCCGCAGGCCAAAATCAAAGGTTGAGGCGTGAACTTGTAAACACGAGCATTTTTTCCTTTCCTTCCATCGTGATCGCATCATTCTGAAGAACGACGGAAACTTTCTCTTCCTTGCAAGCAAAAAAAAATAGGCGCTTTTTCGACCTGTGTTCCTTTTAACGAGTCGTTTGACATTTATGGTGCCGCCCTCGAAACTTGCTTCTTTTCATTTGTAGATTTTTGAGTCCAATTCTGCACGAGGCTGTCACGCACAAAGACGGTGTCTGTGCGATGGGTCTGGAACTGCTCTAGCAGTACCTAACCTAGTCGCTCCATGTTAACCTGCCCAGTGACACAATTTTTAATTTTTTCGGCATTTTTGAAAGCACGCCTTGTTAAAAGGCCGTACCTGCAGCCACACTTGGACTCTCAACATCGCTGGGGTTAATATTGATCCCATTAGATTATTAGATTTTAGGTTAATTTAAGCCTCTTTTCCCACACAACATGTGTTCACGAATGATGCGTTGTTAAGAATGATAAAACAACATCTAAAGATCAATTGGTCAAAAACATAACATATACACATACACAAAAACGCGAACGTCGGTACAAATGACAGGGGTTCACGAAGCATAGAAACAGACTATTTGCAAAATATTATTGTTGTTCATGAACAGCCGGGCATGTATACACCTTATGACACACTTGTGCTTCAAACGTACGCATTTAAAAGCAAACGGTTTCAAATGTTACCCCCAGCAACGCAATCACCGTCATTCCTGAGCAAAATGTGACCTTAAACATACAATTTAAATTAAAAAAAAGAATCATGATGTCAAAAGTTGAAAATGCAAAAGCATGAACAGAGGTACCAAAACACATTTATTTTAAACAGCAGTGTTTTATTTTTTTAACTATAATGCTGGGCTAAACACGATAATAGGAAAATAAATAAGTAGCAGGAAGTTGATACTATAGCATTGAAATTGCATCTGTCCTCGCTCTTATTTTTCTCCAATATGGTCGATTGAGGACACTTTTGAGCTTGCAGCATATATCTTAATGAACACCCTGTCAGAAGTGATGAAGAATAGATGCATTGTTTCTCACTTGAATTATCAATTGTTTTAGAACAGGCAGTCGCATCTCCTAAATGACGCAGTAGCGAAAAAGATAAATACAAAAAAGAACATCTTCATTTATGGTTTTTGTTATAAACTCGTGTCGTACAAAAAATTTTCAGCTTCTTAGTCTGAGGAGAAGGTGAACTGATTTTTATTCGCCTAGCTAAATTCGGCTCGCATAAAATTTCATACATTGCAAGCATACTTGATTTCGTCCGCTTCTGGGCTACTGGTTTTTTCTCCATAACAAACACTTACCCATCATGAAGAATTCTCACTTAGCTATCTCACATTATTTCCGTTTTTCTGCAATTGCCACTTGTTCTTCAGTGTACTTGTCAAGGGTTTGATTGCTTTGAAATGAGATGTGTACCAGAAATATATCTGAATAAAGGGGAACGGCAGGTGAGAGGCCGCGGGTAAGAAACGGGAATGACAACGTTTTTGACTGTTAGAACCTCAGAACTATCAAGATCTTGCCGCAAAAAAGAAAATTATAGAAGTGAAAACCCTGTATTACAAAAATGCTAAAAAACTATCACCCAAAATGTTAGTACGAACGCATATTGGCGTCAATCTGTAAAAATAGCCACCAATTGAATTCAAAAAAGGCAAGAAATCAAAACTCTTCCCATAGGCAAACGAAAGCGTGGGGCTTCTGTTTCAAAAGTAGCTAATAACTACGACACGGTCCGCAAAATGCACACTCATCACACTCGTTCTCACCAGATCCGAATAAAGCACTCATGGTGCTAGGTCACCTGTGCCTCGGACGGGAAGCTTGGATGCTGCAGCCCTCGCCCAAAAATTGCTCAGAAGGAACAGCGTAAGGAGACCACACGGAAAAAATAACTTCCTGGTTCAGGATGGCTAACGTAACATGTTGAATAATTGGGTCAAGTTCACAGTGTAGGCTGGGTCTTACGCATCTGGTGCGCGTGTTTTCGTTCGCGCGTATTGCGCAAGAAAGCGAGATGGGCGAGGCTTGTACATTTTCCTTAAGTATTACAAGACTGTGTCCATGCAGTATTTAAAATCGTCAGGAAAATATCAATAAGCAAGGAAGTGTTGCGACCAAATTTTGAGGGCGGACCTTTGAATTCGTTCTCAAGATCCATCTAAATTTTGGTAGAATATTTACAATCATAAAACAGTAGTTTCTTAAGGCACAATATCTGAACTATTATTTGAATTTCAAAAACTGAAAAAACACCACCGGTCTCGAAACTCCAAGCTGGTAAGAACGTAAACATCTAAAGATAAAGGTTATCATCACCTAAGTTGTCCTAAACTCCATTGTTTGAATTATGATAAAAATGAAATCAATTTTTGAGAAAGAATATAGTAAATTTCAGAGTTGAGCACTGTTAGTTTGCTGAAGGAATAACGTTCATTGTTACGACTAGTGTACACGACTAACCAATTTCTCTGAACATTACACGACTTGCAGAAATCTCAGACTATTTCCTACGCAAACTAAGCAAGTCAACGCGGTCGGGTTGGAGTAGACTAAAACTACTAACATCCGTGCAGTGCCCGCGATTGTCACTATAGGCAAGAGATCAAAATTGCATTTTATGCATTTTTTATTTATTTCTTTTTTTAAGCACAAAAGAAGGAAACTCAAGTATTCAAGCTGTTCAAAACTTTTACGTGTCATGGACTTAAATTCGTGCTGATCAAATGACAGGAACTATGACACAGCAAGCAATTTCAAGTCGAGGCTTGCTTCACTATTTCAATGTGTATAAATAAAATGAAATTCATGTTTTACGAATATTGTTATAATGGAATCGTGAAAACCTGATGAGGATATTTCAGCAAGCACCAACAGTAATGGCTCGACGAATAATTTTCATTTCGCGCAATGAGTATTTCAGCACAGAAAATAACCTTTGGCTGAGACATCTCTTTCCCGATGACGTCTGAAACAAAGGCGTCGAATAATTATTCGTTACTCTAGTTTTTTCTCTTCTTTCTACGGCGAGACACATGTATTTATATATATTTAATACTGATTTTTGAAAACTCTGAATAGCAGTCAAATTATTTAAGTCCCATATTAAATTTTCAGAACATTTGTTCGAGAAGAAACACAAACATTGCTGTAGAGCTCAGCTTTTATAAAGTCGATGTTCAAAGCTAAGAAAAGTTTGCTTTATTTATTGATATTATTTGGTCACGTGCTCGTTTTAATTAACAAAATATGAAAATGAAGGCACCTCAACATAATTTTACAAAATTTATCATCTTGCTCACAAAAATTTCATCACGGGACAAAGCCTTCCGTCAGGGAACAAATTGAAACGAACAAAAACTTTTAAAATTATTTTCAATTTACCAAATGCATCTTCACATTCAAATAAAAGTAAACATTCTCATACGAGCATTAACTCCTGTCATTACAAATTCAAGCGGATGCAACGACTTTATTCCTCCCAAAGAGATAAAATCGATGGCAGGCGTGGAGAGGAGCTGATAACAAATGACGTAAACGCGAGGTGTTCAATGTAATGAGGTAAAAAATCCGGAAAATCTCGGGTAGGCGAAGCGTGCGAAGCTGTTCCGCGGCGACGGACGCGCTGGACCATCCGAATGTGGGTCAATGCTGGTCGCAGCGGCGCTCCTGCTGCTGCCACCAGCTGGGACTAGGGCGTCACACTCGCAGTTACCCTAAGGTTAAAAGTGGAAAATTTTGCCTTTTCAAACTAAAACTTGGTATCCAGGATGCTTTAAAGGTGACCGAATGCTAGGTCTCTTTTTAGCAACATTTTTTATTTCAGAAAACGTAACCAACACAAAAATATTTACCTAGCAACAGTTTTTACCATTGTTTCCAAAAATTTTCAGAAGCTAATTGCTTCTTAAGTAAATCTAGAAAAATGCGAGAAAGATAACACAAGTAAAAATCTAAATAAACGATTTAATGTTTAAAAGCTGGCAACTCAGGCGGAGTTTAGCTACGCGGATCAATGTTCTGTAGTAGCAATTTTGATGCCTGCTTTAATTGTGTGGCGCATTAAAGCAATCGCCTTGATCAACGGGCAGGCTCCAGAGGTTTAAACTCGAAACGATTTCATAAACCAATGAATAGAAAGAGGATTTTTTCGCGATACGTGAGAAGGTGATTCACATCGAAGAAATTGTAGTTGTGAGAGGGTATTTAGGTTCATGCGGCAGCGTTGTAAAAAAAACAATTTCATTGAGTCAATTTGACGTTTGCTGCAGCAGCTCTCAGACACGCATGTCCGTCATCACTGGGTAACAAACTTTTATTTTTAATTATTTTACTCGACAATAATCTACTTCAATATAAACATCTGCTATGTCAACGAGAGCCATCGATTTAGTTTTTTACTTTATAACTAAACGCCCACGTGTTATTAACAGCAATCTAAAAGTTTTTGGGAATAAGTTAAAAACTATATATCGTACTGATATTCCAGTATAATAACAAGATTAAACCAAAAATTATAATAGCAGTTCGTTAACAAAGTTCTTTTAAAAGCTTTTTACAATTTGCGACAGTTCCTCTTCATTTTAATCACAACATGTTGGGTTGGTCAAAAAGTTCGTTCGCTTTTTGAATGCCATCTTTCTGACCTTATAAAGACAGTTTTCATTTTCTTCTTCTTTAAATCCTGCATTCGGTACAGCGACTCGGCGAGCTTATTTACGTAAGTGTGCAATACGCCCGCAAGAAGAGAAGTTCTAACATTTTTGCTTGCATTCGAGCTCTTGAAATGGAGGACGAAGCAGAGCACTACTGACATCGAATGTTTTTTTACTTCAGAAACGAAAGAAAGTAACAGAAATTTCTCCATACTCATAGTATATATTTATGCAAATTTCCGTTACTTTCTTTCCTTCTCTGAAGTAAATAAAAAGTATTAGATGTCGGTAGTGCGAGACTTGGTGCATCATTTCAAGAGCTCGAATGCAAGCAAAAAATGTTAGAACTTCTCTACTTGGAGGCTTATTACACACTGACGTAAGCATGCTCGCTGTACCAGAGACAGGATTTAGAGAAAAAGAATATAAAAACATTCCTTGGAAGGTCAAAAAATGACATTAAAATTATGAACGAACTTTTTGGCCAACCCAAAACACTAAAGACTTCATCCCTCTGAGATGCCCTTAATCTGTAAGAATTACAAATAATAATCCGCCGAGTCACGAAAGATAACTCAAGACCTTGGAGAACAACGACCTGCCAGACTGACTGGATATTCCTTACTTACGAGCCATTTGTCAATCTGATTTGTGTCCTTGACTAGAAGTTCCGGCAAGCAAAATGCATCTCATCCCGTGCTTAGAACGTCCGTTCATATCAACAGGAGTAAAAAATATTTTCCTATAACTTGAAATAACCTTCAAATTACGATGAGACGCTTATTCTGGTAAACTCATGCCGCAAAATATCTCCAGAAATATAATTTCCTGGCACATGATACCAAAGAAATGCCACTTGAAAACAGGTGTGACGCAGCAAATAGTCGCAGACATGCACCGTTACGCACACGTTTGACGTGTCCTTAGAAATACAGAGATGCTCGTAAGAGGAAGGTCGTGATATCCGTGATACCGCAGTCTCAATAAGGCAGAGGATTTTCTGAGAATAACAAATTTTGTTTGTTATTTTTGATTAAATAAGAAATAGACGGGATATGTTTATATCACGTACTAGACACACATAGATACCACAATGATTCCAGAAATGTTCTTTCGTCTCACAATAAAAATGTAAAAAATTCAGCCGTAAACCATATTGCACTAAAAATAAGTTTAGCAAATCGCCGTTCCCTGCTAAGAAAGCATCGAAATGCTTGTAAAAAAATCCGACTCTGTCCCAAGCAGAGATTTTGTGTAGTGGATGGAAGAAGATGCTTGGGCAAGTGTTTGCAGAGCGTATTTGCTGGTGTGCTCAGCGTAGACACCTAGTGCATGAGTGTCATCTGGAGTACAGAAAATTAATATTTGCACCAGGTTTTTCCCATAAGGTGGCTGTCCTTTAAAAATATCATAGATGACTTCACTTATAAACGCCGAAGCTTGTGAATCAAAAACATGAGACTATTTTTTTAATAATGCACTAGACCACCCGTGAACCTTTTAGTGATGTTGCTTTCATAATCAATTTCAAGGAACACTTTTCATAAAATGGGTATTTGTTTAAAAACGTATCCACCATAATGCACATGGGAATTGTAAATTTTACCTTATCTTGACGTTAAAAGCAGATTCTTGCCGGCGGCATTGAAGGTAAACAAGATCATAAGAGTTTCATAAATATGTGAAGTGACCGGCACCTTGTTAAACAAAAGTTAACATAGGGTTGGGATCGTTGAAATAACACTTTTGCTCAACCGCGCTATAGGAAATGCTTCGTTAAAGAGTTACTTGGACTTGAAATTTTTACATGGCCACCAAAGTCTCCTGATATTACACCCCTAGATACTTTTGGATTTTTTGAAAAATTTTCTGCACGAAACATAGATTTATTTCGAAGAAGACCTCATCGGTAGAATGCACGATGAAGATCACAGAACTTTAGACGTTTCCATGAAATACCATTGAGTTTTTTTCCATTTAAATTAGAACAATTCTACATAAAGGGGCGTCATGTTTTCTTCGGACCATGTTATGCATTTGGTTCATTGAAAATTTTCCGTACTCAAAATGAATTAGGTATTCATGTAAAGACGGATAAATAAAAAGAAATGGAAAGAACCTGGCAACACCGTTGTCTCTTAGTGAATTAATTAAAGTTATAAAACTTTAAGTATGTACTATTCAGCAAGTTATTAACACAAAAATATTTATCTAGCCACAATTTTTACCAGTGTTTCCAAGTTTTCTAGAACTAGTTTCTTCTCAAGTAAATCTTGAACAATGGGAGAGAGATAACTGGAATAAAAATTGAAACAGCAGATTTAAATTAAAAAAAACATTGAATAAACTGAAACAAGGCTAAATCTTAAACAGGGAAATAAAGTAACGGTCAAATGTGAAACGCTAAATGTGATGACCTTTGAAGTTAAAAGGAACAAAAGAGGAACAGAAGGAGACAAGGTTACGGGCATGTCAGTCCTCGTCATCATGTGAACAGTGGCTGTGACTTGCATTATTTCATGGAAGAGAACAGAAGAGCCCTTTGCATGTGGACCCAAGCAAGCAAATACGATTTACGAGTCAGAGAAACTCCCTTTGCACATATTCAAACGCATTTTGTATTCTGAAAGAGAAATCTAACACAAGTGTATTTTTGACGACGCAAATCCTCTTTCGTTGGGTCATTTCCAGATTAGTCTGACATTCTCAAAAAATGCCAACTAAGCGTGCCGTGTGCACATCCTCACCAACTCCAGGCTCTCAAATTCATTGTCTCCGATGTTCGTGAAGAAGGCCGATGTTGGTTACCATATTTGCTAGTTATTACTAAATTCACGCACTCAAAGTTTAAACTTGAAGCTTGATCAGTACCGATGTTAGGGATGCTAAATGCACTCAATACCACGCCACTTCGATGAGCTTCAAGACTCGGTGAAATTGAAGCACACGTCAACGAAAGACGAGCCGGAAGGCAGTGGTCTAGCTTCGCAAGGCTACCCGCGAGGTCGTCAAAAAAGTGCGCTTCTGTGCAAACAAATGCGCGCTGGAGGGCTTGAATCAATCCCTAGAGCAAACACGATTTAAAACGACGTCGAGGAATACCAAGAAATTCCGCACGACACAGCGCACTGAAGAAAATACAAGGTAAATGAATAAAATCCCGCAGAAAAAACAAAAATTTGATCAAGACATTTGCGAACTTGCTGGTAAAATGGACACCCAAGCACGCCATCAGCGAGCAAACTCGCGGTGTGTGCAAACTTTGATGAGCAAATAGGATTGCGACTTGCCTTCCCAGCACCGTCACTGCGCGCGTGTTTCGAAGGGACTCTCATGTCCAAGCCCGAGAGACTCTTCCCGTAAATTTTTCCCGTCGAGGGTTTAGAGAAGTGAAACTCCATGGTAATGAACACTCTGAAACCTTCAACGAAATAAAGTAAACTGTGATTCTGATTCGAAAAATTCCTATACTCATGGTAAGGAAAACAGACAAACGTTGACACAGAATAATAATGGAGGTGCGCCACAAGTTCAAGGTTTTAACGTCGAATCTTAGGAAGGTTTTATTAGCAAATTTTCAACCACCGGGACGAAATCAAGCTTATACACGAGCTAGTATCAGAATCACAAGTTCCAATAACTTGAAATAAAGCTGAAAACTCGGAGCACATAGTCTGTCGTGCTGCAGCTGCAAGTCGTGCTGCAGCTGCAAGTCGTGGTGCAGCTGCAAGTCGTGCTGCATCACAAAGACGGTCACGGTCCAGGGCGGCCCAATGTCAACAGGCTTTCCCGCGTCCTAATTTGGGGACGAATTTACAAGGACTTCAGCTACCTTCCTGCGCATCGGGACCGAACGAAAAGGGTTAAGATCCTCTTACCGTTCAGGATGTTTCAGATAAAATGTAGCTCTTTTCAGAATATTTTCAATGATAAAGTATATTATTATAACGCTCACACATGAGATCCACTTCTTCCACATTAAGTTGAGCAAATCATACACATTTACAAATGTTTGAAGACTCCACTGGTAGATCATAACGACTTTACTCACAAACGACTGAAATAAAAAAAAACACATTCAAGGATCGAAAGGTAAAACGAAAAAATAAAATATTTACAGTCGGTTGATATTAGAAAATTACTATATTTATTTGCAAATTGAAGAGTCTGTCGCAAAAGGTTGCTGGCAGGGAAACACTTTATCACAACAATATCACACGCCTGCACCAAAGCTTGCTGCTTTGTCACGCCAAAAGAAACGCAGATGTAACACAATGGTCGATAAATCATTAGTCCTGCCACCTGGTCTCAATATTGCACTGCTTCTTTGCCTTTATTAATCGAATCTTAGTATTAAGATAGTAGAAATTTTTGATAATTTATTGAATGATTTTTCTGTCGTTCTTAACACGATGCTCGATGAATCTAAACTAAATTTGCGTAAAAAATGTTTAAAACTGGACAGCCTCACTGAACGGCCCACCCTCACCGACAGTCAATGCTTTCAGAGTAAGAGCAAAACAACTGTTAACTTTAGACAGAATAATTCCGAGAAAGTTTTTATAATTGTTAAACGGAAAAGTTAACTAGTCGAGAGGTGAACAAATGTAAAGTATATTACAACTGAAACAATACCTTAAAAACTTGTCGGGTCAATAGATACCAACGCAAAAGCGTACGTTGAAGACTTGTGGCGTGAAGAAATGAAATAGAGACAAAGTAGAAGACATTGAGCTGAGACACTGTCATACATAGAAAGCCATAAGTTTCAGGTCCGCCCCTCATTAACATTTCATAAATGGCACGCTCCTTTTGAGCGATGCACGTACGAGAAAAAAATCCTCCGCAATTGACATATAATAATGTTCATAAAATTCATTCAGTTTCTCCGATGTCCGCGACGAAGGGCGGTGTGAGTTACCATATATGCGAGTTATTCCTTAATTCATGCACTCAAAGTTTAAACTTGAAGCTTGATTAGTATCGATGTTAGGGATGCTGAATACAATCAGTCCTACGTCACTTCGATCGTAGTGCAACTTCTATGTAACATCGCATAAAACAAGTTCATTTCATACAAAATTAAACTAACCATGAATTTTAGGTATGTATTTGAGGTATACTAGTTTTCTCACCTAGCAGAAAACTGCGTTAATCAAGGCCTAAACCAACATCTCCATCGTGATTCACGATCTTACGATGGATTTAATACTAATAAAATTAGAGTAAAGTTCAGCACCAAGCCACATGTAGGGAAAATTCATCCTACAACGCTGCTAGGTGCAAAAACCGACTAGTATTATAAAATGTAGAAAGTAAAAAAATGACTTGTATAATTTAAGAGAAATCACTTGTATAATGTAGCGTAAGAAAATTGTAAAATACTCTCAATTTCCTGCTTTGAACCATAAACCATAATTTTTAAGCTCACCGATCAAAATACCTACAAGAGAATGTACTCGTGAGTTTGTAAGCAGCTAGCCAGGGTTCTTTGTAACACATTTTGTAAAATAAACTTGGCAAATTTTCAACTAACCTAACACAGAACTCTATCGCTACAGAGAGCTAATGACAACAAGGTCTATTTCAAAGTGATGCTTGAGAGATCACATGGTATTATGAAACAGCGTGGCACGAGACAAAGATAAAGGTAGCTGTAGAAAAGTAAAGCTTCGAAGGCAATTACGAACAAGTTTTGTCTTGATAAAACTTAAGGCCTCTACGCTCTTTCTCTTACCTTATTTAACATGAGTGACGACCATCACATGAATCTTAATCTACCCAAATAGCACCCGCTGTGTGTCTATTTATATATTTGTTTGGTGACCGTTTCTTTTAAAAGAAACATAGGATGTCTGAGCTTGCGGTATCATAGATACCGAATTCCTCAGTGGATTGAAAGATGGTCTTACACGCATTGATATGTTTGACATTTATCAGGATAGGTTTGTATAGGATAAGTTAGCAGAGGTTAGATAATGTTGATGGAATTTTTTCACGGGTTCACCTAGCTCAACGATGACATTGACTGTGGAATTTCTACGGGTCCTGCTACTACCTAATAATACCCTTGGTTCATTTGTCTGGAGTCAACTTCTTCCATTTCTCTGTCACGCTCATAAAGATAGTTTTAATGATCCTATCTGTGATACAATTTCACCATTGCGCACGTACAAGAATATTCTTTATCATGGGTACTGTTAAGATGGATTTATTTGTTTGTCATCCACATCTGGAAAATTTGTTCAAGAAAGGTATTGAATCCCGTCATTTTTGGCGGGCCGTGCACACTAGTATCTAAATAGTTTCGAAAGTCTGGAGTCGTAACGCAAAATTTAAGCGCAGCAGTGTCAATAGTGTGATCGATTGAAGAAAATGTTGTGATGCAAATTTGTCGTTAACAAAATGTCGCCGTGCGGGAACCGAAATCATTGTTTTCTACTTCAGTAGACCTCTTGTACACTATTCAATTATTGTGTAGTTCTGCAATGTTTTAGACCTTTCAGCCATCCATTTTTATCTAAAATTTACCGAAACAACGAAAATTCGTATGAAGTAATTCGTCAACTCACACCAGGCCAAAGCGAACATTTGGTATAACTTCTAAAGACGCAGCATGGAGACAATTCAACGTTCACTATTAATTAATGCTACATTAACTGAGCAATTTCTTCGGTTAAATTTCCTTCTGACCAACAAGCGAGCGGCGATATGTGTGCAGGAAAAATGACTCCAGTAATTCAGATGCTTCAGAATCTCGCTCGGTGAAATAGCGTGGCTGCGCAACATCCAGAGAAGTCAAAAGATAAAGAAACTTTTTTTTGTTATTTTCAAGTTTAAGTGCTGGAGATGGAATTCTAACATTCTGAAACGTTTGGTATGAAAAATAATAACACTGTTCATTTTAACATTGATTCTCTTTTACATCTTGCGCGTGAGATTCCCTAAGAATCGACCTATTGGAAATGTAAACAAAGCTTTTAGTAAACTGTGAAGTGTTCAGAAAACTCAACTCCATAAAACGTGATATTTTACAATGGGGCTAAGAATTTTCTCGATCATTTAAAAATCCCACAAAACTCTACCGTGATTTGCGAATAACGAAACATTTCGTCGCGAAAAAAGAAGAGACAATTTTGAATTGATTGACGCCTGAGAAACACCAATGAAGCTCTGCAGCGAACAAAGTTATGGCAAGAATTGTACCATAAAGTGAGCTCTGAGCTCCTCGTGCTGAGGACTGGCATCAACAGCCAGCGTCGTTCTCACGTCGAGACAACGGACATCGGCGTCTCGAAGGCCACCGCCGCGTCTCGAGACACGAGTCGCCTCGAGACCACGAGACCACCTACAATAATATAAGCCACGATTCAGCTTGCCAAGAGACAGCTTGTCAAGCTGTCGAACAGTTCAGTTCGAACAGTTACTTTAAGCTTCCCTGACCACAACAAAGGTATTCCAAAGAGAAGAAAGATGATGGCGCTATTTATAATGGAGTTAATTAAAGGGAACAAGGAATTTAGGCGCAAAGTGTGTTCTCACACTAGATCCCCTGCGCATAGAAGCAGTAAGTTAGAAAAAAAGTTTCTAAAACGAGATAAAAGTTGAAGAAGAAAGCATTAGGTACTGAAGGACAAAACAGCAGTGCAATGAAAGTGAATGATCTATTAAAAATAAAAAAGCAGTTTTACTTTGACATAAGAAAGGCCTATTTAACTCTCAGCTCGTAAACTCGCATTTTCCCCTAGGAGCGCAAATTTCTATAGATACGATAGTTGTAACGACGCAATCACACTGCAGCAGAGCAGGCAAGATCAAACCTCCCGAAGAATTTGAGCTTTCCAGTGCGGGAATGACTTCAGCCGCGTTTCCCTGTACGAGGTGTGCGGAGATGGCCGTCACAACCTTGACCCTCCCAGAGAGTCACGGAGCCTTCCCCGCTGCCCACACCGGCACGCGCGTCTCGCGAGCCTCGCAAGCTCTAACTGAATTTTTGAAAAAAATGTAACTCAGGCTTTATTGCAGACTCGTAATAATAAATTCTTTAGAAATCAGGCACTAAGGTCTTGAATTTATACCATAACATGAAGGGTTTCCGTCTGTCTGTCCAAAGCCAAGAAAAAGAGTGTGATGAGAGTATCTGTGATACAAGCTTCATGAACTCCACAATTTCCACTGTATTAATCCATCAGATTTGAGTTGGAATGAATATCGCGTAAATTCTTAGGAAATAGGAATGTGTCACGTGATTTGTCGAACATTAATGTACAGTTTTGACGAGCCGTGTGCACTCGGCCTCTTCAACTCTTGAAAGATTGAATTTTTTTATTTTTTGCCGCCTTTCTTTTATTTCACCTTCTTTCTTATTTCAGATAAAGGGGGGTGGACTATTACTACATAATTTTTCAGTAATAGCAAAAATATTCGACTCGCGAAATTTTACAGAAAGTTGGACTTATGTTTTTCGCGATCCAAGTATTAGTGGGCAAAACTCATGTCCGCATTCAAGATGTCAAAATCATTGCTCACAACTTTGTGTTAGGGCGTAAAGCCTGAACAAAAATCTCGAAATGAACTCCTTGGACAATAGCGGTTGTCCTTGGGTAGTCTGCCCCCCGATGGATACATTAAATCCTCCCTTTGAGAATTGACATTGAATTAATGGTATCCTAAAAGAATTCGCAAAAGGCGGAAGATGATCGAAGAAGAACAACCCAAGATAAAAGTAGTCAACACCTCTGAAATTAGCAGGAAATAATTTTGTTGTTGAAAAGACCCATACATGCTTTTAAAATACTTGTCTCAGCAGAGAGTTACTTTATAAACGCTAGTCTAAATAGCTCTGCAAACTTACGTCGTCCGCCACACAATATTCGACATGACAAGCTTTAGCTTAGTACACTGCGACGGAAGTGCTACGCTATGATCTTCATGGACAGAACTAAGCAATTCTAGACAATAAATTAAAAAATAGATGTCTTCATTATGATTAAAATAGGTTATTGGTTAGTTTAAGCCTCCCTTGCCTTGTAAAATATGTTTCCTAGAGAGGAAAGAGGAACGCGCTTTTTAGTATGGCATTAGGGGAACGTCGAATCTATGATCAAGGTGTGTCCCCACACCCTGCGGACAGAAATAGTAATACTGAAAGAAGTTAATGAAACAATATAAAAATTGAAAAAAGTAACATTTACTGAACAAAGTACAGCAGTGATTAGAAAATAGTGGGCCGTAATAAAACAAAAAAATTATTTACTAATACAGTAAAAGGAAGGTCTACTTAACCCTCAGTTTGGGACCTCACACCTTCCTTTTTAAAGTCTCAATTCTCATACTTAGAATAGCTGTGTCCTCCTAAGGAGTATTTTTGTTGTGATGAGGCGCAGCTTTGCGTATTTAGATACGTTCATTACCACGCGTGAATGAAAGAGAACAAACGTTTTTCATTATTTGAAAATAATCTTCGATTAAAATTGTAGATTAGAAAAATTTAGAATCATTAAATGAATTAAAAATTCTAGTTGAAAAATAGTTCAACAACTGAACTTTTGCGTAAAAATCAGCATTTTCCAAATATAGCTATCCTAAGCATGAGCGAGCTGAGATCCCAGAACTAACTTAATAAGAACTTAACGATCAAGAGTAGGCCTGAAAATTATGACAGACCCAAAGAGCAAATCTAAAATCCTGATTTGGGTGGCGCTCCATTAACTTCGGAGTAATGTACGAGAAATACGAGAATTTTACTGAAGGTAATGAAGGCTTAAATGAGTAAGTCAAGCGATCCCACAGCTCGTTAGCAATCTTCATTTGACAGTTAAATTGGCAATTAAAATTTTACTTTGAAATTATTGAGTTATAAAATAAAATTAGAAGAGACCGATCGCTCTGTCATATCATTAAAACAAGGAGTCGTCGAGTGCTGACCAAATTTCCAACGACGCCCTATTTATTTATTTATTTTTTTACTTATTTATTTATTCACTCACGACCAACACAAGTCACACTGACCAGCTGTTGATAGTCGACCCTGATTGTGACAGCTTGAGTGTCACAAGTTTTCAAGGGAGTAAAACAACGAAACAAGAAGATCGTGACTAGCTGGAAGTTGTTAATGAGCAACTTCTCACAATGATGCAGTGGATGCCGGTACGTGGGCAACACTGAATTTAAAATTTCCCTACGAAGAAAGACTGACCTTTGAGGGCAGTCGAACCGCTATCTGCCGAGCGGCAGAGAGAAAAACTTCTTGCGCCCCCGAGCCGATGGAATAAGCTTTCCGGTGCACCAAGTGCTGGATTAACCTTTCCTCATTACGTCATTGACTCAACTTTGCAGTGCCTCTAGGCTTGCGTATCTTGAAAATTTGAGTCCTTTTCCAGTGCTACCATCGAAAAGTACGACAAAAGAGGTTGATTTTACACGAAACGTTTCTCTTTGAGCTACGTTTCGGTTCGTGATTTTCCGTTATTCAGGAGCGATTGTCTCACAAACACTTACCGAAGTTTAAGTGTAAGTAGACCACGGGAAGCCAAAATATTTGTGTCTCAGTTATCACAGCTCGCATTGTTCGCCAAAAAAGCAAAACATTTCGAAGAGAAAAAAATGTTCAAAAAATGTTGAAAAGTTGAAATATGCAACACAATTTTCAAACTTATTTCCAAAATTTTTTAAAATCACATTTGCACATAACTGAACAAATACATTACCCTGATGTATTTCTGCAAGTGTTCTTCAATCTTCCAGTCATAACATTTTTTTCAGCTTCCTCTCGCCCACTTTAGTAATTATTAACTAAATTGTTCTGACATTTTGAGCAAGCAACTCATGCAGACCATTCTTGCATACCCGAGAAGTTGCTCATCCGAAAATGGCCACTTCCGCATTTCTACAGCTCTACAGAACATAACTGAAAGATTTAAAGCTGAACCGTATTTGTTATTTCGTTCGATACTGAGCTCGTATCATCCATATATTATGTTCTGCTCAATGAATACCTGGGAGAAAATTTTACAGGAGTCTTTAGTTTCAAACGCTCAGAAGAATTGCTAAAATCATCAGTTTTAATTTGGTTATTTTACGCGCACATCTAAAAAAAGTGTCATCATAAAATAAGATTTAGAAATTTGCGCCACAGAAAACAAACATAACTGAACGAAATTATTGAGAGCGCGACCGCCTAACTGCAATATGAGGGCGGAGGACATGTCGAATCTCGGAGGAAATTTTCTCTCATCAGAGAACGGAAAAATTCGAATGTGGTAAATTCAACATTGGGCTCAACAGATCGACATTTACATCCAGCAATCAGCGTTGAGCAAAATAAATAAAAATAGAGAAATAGCTAATTAGAAAGAAAGAGAGGAAACTAAATAGCTAATATCTTCAAGCATTTTTTGGGCGCAATTTTTTTTATTTAAATGTCATGAGGTGTTCAGTTTTTAATATGCCTTCCAGTAAAAATTTGCATTTTTTTCGAAAACGAAATGCAAATACAAATCAACGTTGGAAAAAGTTCGTACGAAAATACGAGAGAAGTTAAAAACCGGAGTGGCCACACTAAAATCCGTACAAAATACAAAAGTAAATTTTGGAAATATGTAGGTAAATGTGTTAGATTGGATTCCTCCAACTGTTGTAGATTGATATGAGATAAACGAGCACATTAATTTCAGTAATGAATAATGTCTTCGATTTTCAGATAAGCTCATAAAAAACAAAAATTTCTCGTGCAAATAGCATGGAATTTCTAGAAATGTTCTTGAGACTTGCACGAGAAAAGTAACTTCAGGCTCTATTTAAGCCTCGTTATAGTAGACTCTTTGAAAATCATCCACCAAGGTCTAGAATACCATATAATTTTTTCACTAATTCTTAACTAGTTTAAATTCACACCTTGCAGAGACGCAGCGAGAGGGGGACACGTAAACTGCATTAAGTTCAAGTCACTCTCAATAGTCCAACTTTTGGGCACGAACGTCCCGAGAGAAAACTGATGAAGGTCAGAATGCTTTAGTATTTTCTGACCTTTATCAGTTTTCTCGTCAATGCCGCTGGGTTCGTGCACAAAACTTTAAATAGTAACGAAGGGGAAAATATTTAGAGACTCTGCGACTAAAAAAGTGGCGACGAATCAGTAAGTTCGAAAATATTTAATAGCAGCAGTCTTCATTATCTATAAAATGTAACGTAAACATCGAAGAAAATTTATTGCGTGCAACAAATATAAAGGATCAAGGAACCAACTCAGACAATGTTCTTGCTCCGAATGAGCTGCAAAGAGCAGACAAGAAAAACGTCTTACAAATGATCAGTGGCAGGAGAAAATAGCCAAGCCCAAGTTTCCCACTGCAAAAAACTCCTTAGCATATTACCTATATTTATCAATATATATGCATGCACTTTACCATCTGTTTGAACAATCGATTCGCATTTACTTAAAACAAGAAGAAGAAAAAAAAAGAGAGCGCATGGAACAAGAGTGCGAATGATAGTCTTTGTTACGGACGTGTTGAAAATAAAGTCAGATTGGGTTATTAGGTTAGGTAAAGTTTATTTAGGCTTAACCACAACAAAGGTGTTCCAAAAAGAGGAGGGAGGTTGGTGCTTAAAATTTTTAAGTTGACACTTTGACTGCGAAATGAGCCACCGGTGGTCACTGAGGGATTTTTCAAAATGCCACTGACCGACCAATAGTCACAAACTCAATTTTCATAAATACTAAATCAAAACTACATCAAAACATGATCCAGTTATTATTTGCTATTTTCAACATTGCTTACTACAATTCACATTAAATTTGAGTTGAGTTTTACACTTCAGTTTTGCCAACCGCAGTCAACGTGTTTAGTTAAATAAAAATTTTTAAGTCAAAGGAACGCGGCATCGAAGCACAAGGTATGTTCCTGCGAAAGATCTCCTGTAACGGAAAGATGGGAAGGAAGTTTATGAAATAAAACATAGTTCTAGAAAAAAAAGTACCAGGTGCTGGAAAACAGGACAGCGGTGAAACAAATTATTGTCCTTAATAAACAAAGCAAAAATACCTATTCTATTCAAAAAAAAAAAGAATGGTGTACTTAATTCACCCCTCGGGACCTCACATTTTCACCATGGAAGTGCTAATTCTCATAGAGACTAAATATATCTTTTTGAGGATTGAAAATAGCAACAAATGTAATTTTTCTGATGACGGTTCTGAGATGAGGCTTCCTTCACTGATATGGTACCAAGAATATCGACCTTGCTTGGAGTAATTACTGGCTTAGTTCATACGTTCACAATTTCTATTAATTGATTAAACAACATTTAAAACAAAGCTTGATCGTTCTCAGTCGAACAGTGCAAATTTAACGAATTTTTATTTTTGAAAGTTGATGCATCAGTGAAATCGATACTTAGAACTAACCTCACTTAGAACTTATTACGCACGATGTATAATTTGGTGAACTGATTTTCTGCACTCACCATAAGTATGATGTACGCAGCCACTGAGACGACAATAATTTCATGTTCAATAGTTTCTTAAACGAACAGTCTGTCCATTTTGCAAATATTAACTCAGTCTTCAAGTTCCTCATTCTAGAGCAATTTCAGAGCGATCTTAAGCGATTTAACAAATTCTAGAATCGATTTACCTCATTCATGTATCGTTTCTAAGCCAACATTGCACCAGCAGTTCTTACAGAAAAAAAGGAATCGTGCGTACGCTCAACACCCAGTTTAACAATACAGTCATACTCATGATAGAATAAGGAAGCAATTTATCGAAAAGGGGCTTGTTACCTGAAATAATAATAAAATATAATCTCCATGGAATAAGAAAGTTATATTTATCTTGAAACAAACCTAAATGGAGTTCAAGCACTACATTCAGACCCAGAGGCTTGAGAACAACGAAACTGTCTCACGCATTTCAGTGGCCACCGTAAATGCGTCTAACGAGTTCAGAAAGAGTGCTGCTAAGGCCACATTTACTCGTGTTTCCCAGGGCATTTGTGGCACCGAGGTTTTCGATTGTAACGCGCTTTGTAGAAGATCTCACCTTGAGTGTAACCTTCAAAAACAGCATAGAATAGAAAAGAATATAGCAACAGAAACGAACCAAGTGGCCCATTCTCGGGTTGTCCTCAAGTCTGGCGCCGTCTCACACCAATCACGAACTGGCACCATCGAAACCTATTGAAAATCATAAGTTTTCACGCACAAGTCAAGACATCGGAGTCAGTCAAGGTCAAGAGTTGGTCAAGCAATCGAGTTTAGACTCATAAGCCGAGAGTGGACATGCACCAGGTAGGCCTCGGTAATTTTTTGAAGCTAGACACACAGAAAGAAAACAAAACATCTGGTGAACACCGTAGACATTCAAATACATCCCTAACGATAAGGTGATTTTTCACTCATCAAATACGTACCATTTCATAATTATACATAAAATTTTACAACGGAACTTATACAGTGAACCCCAGAGTCTGTCTTTTGGGCTTTAAAATTTATTAAGCACTCAATTCTTTCACAATGAAACTCACTCCGAAAGGATGCAATGTTAGTATTTGTAAACATAATGCTGAAAGAGTGTACGATTTGTCATATTTAGCAAACACACTCTCACATATAAATGTCGCTACAGTTATGACGGGGCAAGTACATTTGATGAAAACTAATATTTCGGATGATGAATTTAATCTCTCTTCCACAAAAGAAAATGGTGCTATTTTCCACGCATTTTACAGATGGCATTCCCTATTCCGTCATTGCTGATAAGCAATGACAAAATAGGGAATGCCATCATTGCTGATAAGTAAATTTCTGGCCATAGATCTTAGGCCACACATATTTTCACGTCATAAAGACAAGAATTTTTCCACTGTTTCAAAATATCATCATGAAAATCCATTTGCCTCAAAAAATAAATCCCATTTCCTAACACAGTTTTCAACGAAAGCTTCATAAGCATAATGAATTACGGCACGGCAAGTCAACCTCGAATTTAAGGGGCAATTAAAAAAATGCCCCGTAGAAACGGACGCCCCAGTTTCGGAATTGCGACCCGCGGCAGCCCGAGCACCTGATGAATAAGTTACGGCGCGCGATTCTGGAGCAGCAAATGGCACACACCCTCGCTGCGGCCGTCACTGCAGCGCTAGCCGTGAACTCTAAACTTGATCTTCTGCCCAGCGAAGGGCGAGCGACGCAAAAATAGAAAGTTATTGACGCCCAGAGATTGTCCCATATTCGTCACGTGTAAAGCGATAGTAAACAAAGGCGGTGCAGCGTGTTATTAGTTGAATGATGTCATCCATCTCAGCGTTTATGCCTTAGAAGATTTGATCCCAGGCTTCTTGACTGCCAAGGTCTGCGTGACAAAGAGCTATCGCTACTCAGACCCAACCATTTCTTGCCGACTCGAGTTCTAAAAATCGCGTACCTGTAACAACGTAGCACAACAATGAAATAAACCTCCCTCGAAAATTAATAAATTTTTAATACTTCGTAGCAAGAGAAACTAGCATCCCACTTTATATGTGATTAGTTCTTCCCACTACAGGCAGTTCACGCTATTGCTCTGAATATTCTGCTATTGATGCTTAAATCATTCTCAGCATCTAGAACAACAAAAGCCTCTTTTTACATGTCAAGAGAAAATTCACACCTTTGTTAGTTTGAAAGAAATTTATTTTCTTTTTCCTCATATCCTCTGCAAAATTAACTCACGTATAAAAAAAAGAGAAACAACTGTTTTAGTCAAAAACTTCTTGAAAATAAAGCAGTAAATTCATTCTGAATTTTCATTAAAATAGTCACTAAAGTTTGCACTTTTTAGTATTAAACTGGTACATAGAAATTTCTCAAATGGATGAAGCTGAATGCACGATGTCTTTGGTGTATCACATTCTCCATTTGCAAGAGTGTATTGCAGGTGCAGAAGGTACTTCCAGTATATAAATCAATTCAAGTAAATTTGCTATGAAGAGAATATTTTGTACGCAGGAAAATCATCTTACTCCAACGCATTACCAAGTACAAGTATTACCAAACGCATTTCAAAATACAAGAATTCAATAGTAAAGCATCGTCAATGAAGACAAAACTAGAAGAAAAAAGTAATACTTAGAGCTCAGCTTAGAAAAGTTCATCCTCAATCCCAGAATATTACTATCACAATTTTACAGTTGTAAAATTTTGTAGTTTGTAAACTTAGAAATAGTACGATGACTTGAACATGACCTGAGAACGTTGGATGTCGTAATAACTCACAGCATGTAAAAAGTGCACACTCAGTAATCAAACCTCGTCCCAAGCTTTTCTTTCAAATTTTGGCGCAAATATTCTCTAGGAGTCTTTTGTAGAGCAAGGTTAATTTCGTGTCCAATGTCAAGCGCGTCGTTGTAGAAAAAATAGTACAACATGTCTTTGAGACCGGAATCTTTAAACTCGGGTTTCGAAAATTTAGAAGCCATGGTACCTTCATCGTCCACAGATTTGACCGATCGGATGTCTACATAATTCAAAGAAGACAATTTTTTTATAAAAGGAAAACCAATGAGTAGATAAAAGTTTTAATTAAGAAGGTTTTGCAAATTCAAATTTCCATCATGAATGCCGAAATAGAGAAGAGTTAACACAATGAAAAAGCCATTAACTTCTCTACATCACCAGTGAAGCTGAATTTTCATTTCGGCGTACCGTTTGCTAATCGAAATGGTCATCAACTTATTTGTGAATCTTTTTATCATTGAGCTCAGATTTCCAAAAATTCGACCGTTTAGTGATATATCAAAAAAACAAAAGGCGGAAATGACTTCATTTGAATCCATAAAAACAGTTTCGAGGAAGATGGTCGGTTCAGACGACCTAATTAGCATTCCAACACATTAGAGAGATAATAACGCTTGACTAATCAAGTATGAAGGTTGAACTACTACTACATTCACGGTCAGGGACAAACACGTAATACGGGAGTCCTGTTTTTTCACTCAAAAACGACTTCAGCTAAATCTGAATAGAACATTGAATTTAAACAATGATCCCATTCCAATAAACGTGACCTTTCATCTTGGCTGAAAGCAGTTTACCTGGCAGCAGAAGACCTTTAAATTGTCACATCTACGAAATGAATTTGTAAGTTTTCTTCTTTTCCTGATGGTATCTGGGTTTTAACTTCCGTGAGTCTTCGACGAACTTCGCAAAACTTTGCGGGTTCAAATATTATCTGAATCTTTATTTCCGTTTGTCTTAGACGAACTTCGTAAGGCTTTACGGGCTCATAATAAATGAACGTTTGATCTTTCTGAACTACAACAAGTCAAGAGGATGAAATGAGGAAGGCCTCAAAGTTGCGTTGATGGATCGATAACGGGAACAAAACTCGGCAAGAAAAATGGGCTGGCGCTGATCACGAGTAGCGGGGCACTTCTTGCAAAGGCCGAAGAGAGTATGCCACAACGCGCTGACCTTTAAAATTAGAACAGTAAGCCCAGGTCTTGAAGCGGGCAATGTTAAGTTTAAAAGAACAAGTCGCTCCAAATATTGCCAGAGGAAAGACACAATTCTTGTCGAGCTACACAACTTGTAAGGGTTAAGCTATAGTTTAATTTCGCTAGTTTAAGTTCACCGAAACCGGACATACCTAAACTCTTACGTTTTCCTGCACTTTTTAAAAAGATCAAGTTCCGTACACATGGCCTCAAATTGAATTAATGTCTCTAGAGTTCAAAATATTTTAGTAAATTGCTTTTTAATACGTTAACTACGCTGTGGGATATGTGTGTACCACTAGGTAAATTGCTCATCTGCATACCGGCATAAAGGAATAGCATTTCAATTATTTCACTACCTTTTCCCAAAATTGATTTTAGCATACGAGATAAAATATTATCGTGCAATTATAATTTCTACACTTTTTAGAAAGAATAAGAATGAATCAGAGTAGTACAGTCTGTTTTTCGATTTTACTACTCTCAACCTAACCGAACCCACTGTTGCAACCGTACAATCGTAGTCAACGTGCTAATATGCTCCCATTCTCCATGTTCGATGTACCGTTTATTGTAACAAAAAAGGCTTTCGCTGCACAAATTATGTCTCATTCAAAATTTCATAAACAAATGCGGGGAGCATTAGATTTCGAAAATTTTATTACGTGAGAGTAATATACAGAAAGTCAAGTGCATTATTAACCAACAAGGTATTTCTCTAAACCAAGTATTCACTACGATATGGACATCTTACAAAGTTAAATGTTAGAGGTACTCTCTATCGACACCAATGAACTCCTTCAAGAGCATTTTAGAATAGGGGCTCAAGGGATTAAAGATTGACAATGCCGCGCCATTTGGGAATAATCAATTGTTTGGCAATGCTGCGCCATTTGGGAATAATCAATGAAGTTTGACAATACCACGCCATTTGGGAACAATTAATCACAAAGATCGCGAGGTCTAGGAAGGCACCAGCCGCAACAGAGGTGCATCCGTCATGGCCAGTACCCGTTAATCTCCTAATGAAGCTCACTGCAAGGAAGGCAATTTGGAGCCGTGCTTCTTTGTCTGATCCTTGATTTGCGCTTCACAGACACGCGTGAGGGTGAGAAGTTAGGGCCATCGCTGGAGTCCCTCGTAACTCACTCTGAGGATAAACTTTGTCTTGTGTGACGTCATTAATTCGGCACACGCTGCACCTAAAAATACAGCACTGGGGAATTCATCACTCTTTTTCAATGAAATGAGGGCCATCTAAACCCTACTTGACCAGTTCGTTCGGTGTCAGGTTAAATGTGAGGATGACTCAAAGATGACTCAAACGAGTCAACAAGTATTTTTTACTTCAACTCGTTTATTTTCTTCAAGGCAAACCGCAGTATTCCTTCCCGTCAGAATAGGACCCGTGGTATAATGACCATGTATTCTTGAATTCCCCGTATAAGTAGCCGATGTATGAGAGAAATACGTGCAAATAGTAGGTTCGAACCTTTATATACGCCACTTCATGCATAGGGTTTATAAGTTTAAAATACATGCTTATTCTAAAACTATCCGTACATGAGCAACGTGCATTTGTCCTAAACATAAATGAGCAACGATCAATTGCCCTAAATATAAATGAGCAGTCAATTGCTCTAAACATAAATCCAAAAATTAGGCCATACAATAACTGGAGATAAACGGTCGCGCTATCAAACTTCATTCGCAATACTCGCGTTTTTTTGTGCATCCACTGTAATAAATAATCGAACAAACATTGTGTCCTCTAATGCAATTTTGAAATGCTTGAACATGAGTATCATCTTAGTTATACTCTATTCTATATAATAAATTCAATGGTTCAAACATGCCAGCTTACATTCATTTCAACATTTTTTAATTGTTGTTTTGATTAGACAAGTCGGTTTGAACCTCCCTAATCACAACAAATGTGTTCCAAGGAGAAGAAAGAGGAAGACACCATTTAGTATGGAGTTCAGGGAATGGCGAAGCTATACACAAGGTGAGTTCCCACAGAAGGCCTCCTGAGCATAGAAAGAGTAAGTTGAGAAAAGTTTATGAAGCACCATAGAAGTTGAAGAATATGTAGGAGGAGCTGAAAAGCAGGACGGAAACTGACTGAAAAAAGACTGTACAAAACAAAACAAACACTTATTTTATTTCAACCAAAATAAGGCCTACATAACTTTCTGGTCGGGACCTCACATTTTCCCCAAGCGAGTTTAATTGTTGTTTTGGTCACCAAAGGATAGCAATGATCGGACGCTGCACCGCGCCCGTGCCGGCACGAGTCCAGCGAGATGTGGGTCGCTAGGCGTCAAAACGCCAGCAAAATCTCAATTACTTACTGCACGCAAATTTAGTAAGGCGCTGGCTTTTGATCAAGTCTTACAATGAATAGAAATAAGATTTTTGGTGATATTTACGGAGCAAAAAAAATAGATAACTAACGTAAGCCTTTAGGCACCACGCACACTCAGTGCTATCATGATTGAAATGACTGAGGTACGGTAAATTTATAACACATAACCAATGAGTAAACTTTACATCTGCACTACCGTATGGAAAACGCAATAAAACGTTCACAGCGCACACACGTGACCTGAATGAATGATATTTGTGCAAGTTTGAAGACAGTAAAATTTGCACCCCGTTACCTACGAGCAAAACTGCAGCATAATTCAATGCAGGTTTGCCCGATTTTCTTTTTTCGGACAAAACACTCAAATTTAGGCTTCTTAAAAGGAAAAACAACCTGCAAACTCAGGTTGATGCCAGTAAGCGCGGGCTACCGCAGCACCAACGCGCGCCTATCAACTGCTGCAGCGAGATCGTCACGACGCGCGTGCTGTGGCGGGTGACCGCTGTAATGCTGGCGGGTCTGGCCGGCTGTTTCGTGCGAGACGCAGATCCTGCGTCGTAACGTCACACGTGACTCGGATATCTGGGTTAAAAAACGTGGCTTGAATATTTGAGTTGCAGAACGTGACTCAAGTATCTGAATTGCATAACGTGACTCAAATATCTGGGTTCCATAACGTACGTAGCTCAAATACCTGAGTTGAATAACGTGACTTAAATATCTCGGTGACATAACGAGACTCGTGAACACTATTCAAATTCAAGTTCCGAAGCGCGTTTGCCAACTGGAATATTTTTTATGTTCTTTTATACGTCATACCTATGTATATTTTCACTTAATATCTTCACATGAAGCTCGAACAAAATCGAAACCTCTCTGATTTTCAAAATGAATCTAGTTTACTGTTTTGGTCACTCAAAAACTTGTCCCTCGAAAAAAACGCTGAAAATTTTTTTCAGTCAGTTTTGCACTCTAACTCTATCGGCAGGGCTACACGAAAAGTTACGAGTCTAAGACTCTAAGTGAACTGCACGTTAAGAACTAATAGAGATTAATGGAGCATTTGAGCTCATTCCAAAACAGCGTGACACAAAGAACACGAGCTCTAATTTATGAACGGTCGTGTGAACCCGGGCACCTCTTCCGTTCGTGACCTGAACATTCGACGCGCTGTTCATGTGTCTGCACTCATTCATTCTCTGCAGAACGTAACTATCTTGCCAGCAATTTTACTCGCGACACGCGTTCTGTACACAACTGTACCAGCAAAACAGGACGGTCATTCAGCACACAACTGTCGAGTCAATACTGTCATTTCGGACGGTCTGTCAGCGAGTAATTGGCCCGTTAACATTGTCATTCAGAACGGTCATCCATGTACCGTCAACCCAAATACGAGTATTAAGGACTACACCTTCATTAAACACTGGCACGGTCATCCAGTACATAACTGCCCCGTCAATACTGTTATTCCGTTCCCTGCATACATGCTGGGTGGGCCAGTCATTCATACTCGACCTTACCGCCAACGACTTCTTAATTCACAATTTAATCGTATAAAAAACACATTTCACACTTCCAATACCAGTTTGAATTCACTAGGCGAGTGAATTTCGTGCAGCTTTTGTAATGGCGTCAGCAATCGTTATCCTAACAACACAACAAGAAAACAATTAACCATCAATAACTTCACCATCACCTAATTTAACGTCAATCGCACAATCTCCAAATTTAATGAGTCACACAATCTCCCAATTTAATGACAAATCAAACTATCCTCCAATTTAATAGCAATCACACTATCCTCCAATTTACCAATAATCACACAATCCTCCAATTTAATGACAGTCACACAATTCTTCAATTTAACGACAATCACACAATCCCCCAATTTAATGAGCCACACAATCTCTCAATTTAATGACAAATCAAACTATCCTCCAATTTTATGACAAATTAAACTATCCTTGAATATAATGACAAATCACACCATCCTCCAATTTAACGACAACCACTTATTCCTCCAATTCAGTGACAATCAAACTATCACCCAGTGTCATGTCACTTTACATTACCTCTCCCTTATCCGAAGTAAATCCTCAACTATTTCCCCAAAAAAATCAGAATTGGAGGTCACGTTTAGGCCTGTGCTGAGGAGCGAAGGCGTCCCAGGAAGAAGGGAAGTGCCGGCCAGATGACCTGCTCCCGCATGTGAGGGCCGACCTCAGCCGCAATTGGAGGAGAGGCTTGACCAGAGAACCGGTGAAAGTCTTCTCCAGCTGCACACACACGCGCGCGCAACCGACGTACTGCAACCGACAACCTCTCTAACGCGTTACGCTCAATTCAGGTCAACCCAGTGATTATGAGGCTAGCAATGGCACCAGCTTCTGGGATTTGGATCACGTGCAACTGACAGAAATGGAATTACCCTCTATGGCAGGGGTTCCGAACATGGGGTGCTCGCACCCCCTGGATGTGAGAGACGATTTTCTAGGGAGTGCGAGAAATATTCAGGTAAATAATAGGGTGATGGCTATATGTTGGCATTTTTATTTAGATGGGGCAAGGTTCGAATGAAATTTCTTTAGAGGTTCGGTGTGATAAAAAGGTTGGGAACCCCTGCTTTAGGTTTTGGATCACTTTCAGCTGACCGGAATAGGATTACCCTTTAGGGTGCAAACTGACCTTGGGATTTGAATCCATAATAGGGGATTTTGATTTCCCTGCGTTATTTGGTCCTCCCTCTGAAATAAGTATCATCATCTAAGATTCGGATGATACTTTCCAACTGAAATGGCAAAAGCGACTCATTCGACGGCGGTTGTCTCGCATGCCAACGAGTGCATGGCGATTAGAATAGAGCTCTTTCTACTTGTAGTTGAAGAATTCAATGATAAACTCATGATAATGAAATTATGGGGAATGAGACGCCCCCGATTAAGACGCCCCGATCAAAGAGAAGAAGGAGGAAGGCACCATTAAGTATGAACTTAAGGGAACGCGGAATCTATGCATAAGGTGCATGGAAACAGTAAGTTGAGAAAAAAGTTCATGGAACAAGATAAAAGTTGAAGAATGAAGTAGCAGGTACTGAAAAACGGGACAGCAGTAGACGCCTCGATATTGAAGATAATTTTTCGTATATTGAAGCGAGATAATTACATACGCTTCAAAAATGCACAGCATGTCAACAATGTTGGAAATCGATTCGAGTTACATGATCCGTGACTGCAAAAACATAACGTTTGAAACTGTAGGAATACTTCCGTCTTACTATAATTTTTTCAAGCAGCGAAAATTTTCAGTTGAAACAGTTAAAAGTAACTGGATTGTCTGTACCCTCGCAGCTCATCGCAACTGCGTGAATAGCAGAATGCAGTGTGACGTATAAGGAAGGACTGAGAGTGAGAAACAAAAGTGTGTGAAATAATTTAATGCCTGCCGTTTTTAATATTTCAAGATGAAGGTAACAGAAAATGGTAGAAAAGAAGGTGCAGAGTAAGAGACGATGGGTCGTTATATAAACAAGCTATAAAAATGTGATTGAGGAATTTCCAGACGCATTTTCGCAAATGAACTTTAGAAAATTTATTCTGATCACGAGGAATACGTAGACATACGGCGGTGGTCTTGAGAAAACGAATTTCACAAGTTCTTAAAATGTATCGAGCTTCAATACACGGACATATGCTGAATGTAACAACTTAATCTTGAGGATTTTTTTTATTTTCTTCAGTAAGTACTCCTTGAACCACGAACCGTTAAAAGTTTCAGTCATCCTGTTCTACTAAAAACGTTGAAATCGTAAAAACAATGTAGGAGGAATGTTAAACAAATTTTAGTTTGACGTAAATTTACCACGCATGCGCAAATCGTGAATCCAACACGCACGGTCAAAACGATGAGCCAAGCGGTGTACAAGTATATGATGTGATGTGTACAAGTATGTGATTGTTAGGCCCCGCGCCAGTGTGGATATTCTCGTATCTTTAGAAATAATGTTCGTCAAAATTTAATTCGAGTATCATAGATACTCGCCAAACCCCCTTCAATCTGGCTTGTCCGAAATTCGACAGAGCGACTAAATTCAACTGGTCCGCTCCCTGGAATTTCGAACAGCCTAACGGAGAGCGACTGAAAAAGCTCCCTGAAAAATTTCAGAACCGCCTGATCTGCTGTCGAAATCTGCTGCAACTTATACTATTTTCTTGCCAATAAATGCTGGAAATAAACCGAGTATTATCTTCCCCGAGAAGAATACTGGCTTCCAAGAAGGAACAGCTTACGAATTATCAATAGGGCCGAACAGGATTCGTGCACCTAAAATCATCTATCAACTGTCTCCCAAGAAGGACCAGTCGAAATAATTATCAATAGGGCCGAACAGGATTCGCGCACCTAAATCATCCATCAACTGTCTCCCAAGAAGGACCTGTCGAAATAATTATCAAATCGGGCCGAACAGGACTCGCCCCCTCTAAATAATTTATTACTGGCTCCCAAGAAGGACCAGCCTCAATAATTATCTAACTATTGGCGTCAAACAGAACAGCCTAACTAAACGAATAAATCATATATCTAACAGTGATGAATGTCACGCTAAAAACTTCCGCCCCTTAAATTACGTCTACAATTGCGTCTACAAAACATTAACCTTATTGTTCCAAAAGCCTCGGACGGATCGTAGCAGAAGTAACACAAAGAACGCTGATAAGCTTTAAAATAAAGTGTCTTGCATTGCAAGCTCTGTCTTCAGTTGTTTGTGGGAAATTAGGTGGCTGCTCTGAGGTATATTCCACCTGTCTCTAATAATAACATAAAACCGACAAATTTGACAGCGAAGACGAAAATGCAAAGCAACTTAAACGCATCACAACTTTACGATACAAATAAATACGATAAATGAAACAGTTTTCCCCGGTATCGTATTAAAAGATTTATAAATGCCTACAAAAGTAAAGAATTTTATAGAGGTGTTCAGTAAAAATTGAAGTCTTTGATTTCGACCAGCCTATAAATCAAGCACACATTTATAGATTTATTGAAAATATTTACGGCCCTCAACTGACAAGACAAAAGAAGGTTGTGTGGACGCATACAACCGCAGATTTAAAACACTTCTATCATGTACACACAGAGATACCCACGTAAGACGTATGGATCACCTTGACCACACAGATCAACAAGTACAAGAGCACACATTACCAGCATTTCGATTAATGTTCCATGCACGGCACACAAGAATCCTAGACAGGTTGCTCCCTTTACTGTCACCTTCGCTGTAGTCTGGAGATCTGACTGACGGAAAGAGGGAAGGAATCTTTTGCTATATTAACACGTTTCCTGCGACAGGTTAAAGTGAAGTTCAATATTCAATTCAAATTCAACGTCAATTAAAGTAAGCAATTTTGAAAATGGCAAACGTTAACTGGATCGTGCCTTCATTTAGCTTACGTTAAGTATTTGTAGAAATTGAGTTGGTGACTGCAGGTCGGTCAGCAACATTATGGAAATCCCCTCAGTGACCACCGGTGGGTCCTTTCGCAGGAAACATGTTAACGTGATACATCAACTGCAATCATAACGAGTTGAACTTTTTAACGCAATACGACGTTTGAAACCATAATGAGTTGAACTGTGTGTCATGCCTACAAAAAGTTTGCTACTTCAGATACCTGCAGATAAAAGTTCATAAACCAATTAAATTAGATAATGAGTTAGTCGAAGCCTCCCTAACGTCAATCAACGCATTCCATAGAAAAGAATGATGAAGGCACCATTTAGTTTGATCAAGGAACGCGCAATCTATACACAGTGTGTATGCACACACAAGATCTCATGCGCAGAGAAACAATTAAGGAAAGAGTTTATGGAAAGATAAAAGTTTCAGAAGAAAGAAAGAGGTGCTGAAATGCAGGATAGCAATGAGCCGAAAAAGGTCCTCCGAAAAAGGATTATAAAACACTCAACGGAAAAGAAAATTGGAACTGTGATGAGTTGAACTGTACATCATAAGACAAAGTTTGCATTTTCAAGGGCCCGCGTATTAAAAGTCCCAAAAACACAATACGAAGAACATTGGAGTTGTCTCGCGAGCACTCATATCTTACTGAGTACTTTTGTCCTGATTTCAATATGACCCAGCAGTCTTTACAAAAGCTGTAGTTCATGCCTATCATCAGCTCGGTCATTGCCCTAGAGGCCGAGATTGCGTCCACTGTTCTATAAAATGTTTCCCTAATCTTTGCTTCATTTGTAAAACCTGAAAACTTAAAACTTACTTCTTGCGAAATGGGACACAAATGACTGGATATTCAACTAACTCGAAATTATTAAAAAACACAATTGAAACAAAAATGCATACAGGAAGTAATTCGAGAAACTTTTAAAGTTTTAATTAAAGACCTTGACGTGGCTGAATTAGACTGTAATACGCTTTCTATCGTGAGCATGGAAGGTGCTCGTGATTAAGGAGCTAAAAATAATCCTCATCGCCCTAATGGCCCGTAAACACGGCAAGCGGACAAGAGCATTTCACAGACATTAAATGCCAGCGCATCGCCATAATTTAAGCTCAAGAGACACGGCTCTTTAATAACAGGGATGCCTTCCACTCCAGCTGCATGCTATTTAAAACGCTAAGTGTAGTTCTGAAATAGCGCAATAACTTCACCTCACGCGGCCTTAATAAAGTCTATCAAGCCATTCCTGACATGCAATACGAGGTTTTCTATGCTAATATTAAAAATAAAATCATCATCAAAAACGGCGGTTGTGTGATATCAGCCGAAGCATCAGTTGGAGCTATGGAGAACTCCCAGTTGGACACAGACAAGACAAAACAAACAAAAAGTGAAGAGAAGACCCGAATTACACACTTCTGCACGAAACTCAAGTAATTGAAGATAACCTGAATAACAACCGCGTAAATCTACCAGTATTTAAATCCTGCCCGAAACTAACGCAATTAAAGATAGCATTAATATCAATCACGTAAATTTCCTTGTATTTAAATCTTACACGAAACGAAAGCCATTGGAGATAACCTCAATAACAGTCACGTAGATTTACCTGTATTTCAAGAAAAAAAACACACGACCTCAATTTAAATAAAAAACACCCGTACTCGTGGCTGGAAGTAACGTTTTAATCTATGAAGCTTTTGATACACGAACCCATTAAATACTAACGTCTTAAAAATTTTATTCAATAATGTGCTATAGCTAAATCCCGGAGGGCTATTTGTTATTCAACAACACTTTGTGACCCGAAGTACCTACCAAAATGTTTCTACACATACTTTTTCATAACATCACAATGTTACGTTAAGAATCACTGTGTTGCGTTATCACTTGATCATAAACACTACTGTTAGATATGAATAGAGACTTCATCCTCATATTTTTAACGACTCCGAATTTGAAAAAAACTTTCCTTAAAGACATGAAAAAAATTTGATTTTAAGTTAGTTTAAGTCTCGTTAACCACAACATCAGTTTTCCCAAGAGAGGACGAAGGAAGGAAATTTTTAGTATGGAGTAAGGTAACGGGGAATCTATATTTTTAGTGCGTCCCCACGCCCTGCACACGGAAACATCAAAATAGAAATTTCTGAAACAAGATAACAGATGAAGAAGAAAGTAATAGAGGCGATAAAAAAAGTACAGCAATAAACCTCAACAAGATGGCTCGTGACTAAACAAGAAATCAATTTTCAATAAAATGAAAACCTTCCTAACCTTCAGCTCAGAATCATTCTTTTTTCCCTGGTGCGCTTTTTTCTATAGATACAATAATTGTACCCTGCTGAGGGAACAGCAAAATTTTCAAACACTTCTCAAGAACAACTTGACCGCTGTCGCTATTTCAACAGAGAAACCTAGATTATCTGAATGTCAATTTCACAGCCTCAAAAAATACATTCTTTTATTAGAAGCGCTAGATACGTTTTGCGTTCGAAAGATCCCAAGTGATGAAGAACGCAGCTTCGTACTGGTGACACAAGACTGCACCTGTACACTTACTCTTGCTACGGCCTTCCGCACGTGAATGTCGGATTATGATACGCTCAAACTTGGAGAATAAAACCTTTAAATTTGTAACAATAAAATACGCACTTCATGGCGTGAATGTCGGATTATGAAACGCTCAAACTAGGTGACAATTACCTTTAAAATTGTAACAATAAAACATTGGTGCTTGTAACGCAGGTGGGTGACAGTTCTGAAATTGATTTTACTTTATTTGTTCAAAAGAGAGCTTTCGACATATCAATTTGGCGCGCATTTTGCGTTCAAAAAGGAAACCGCGTTTAAGGCGTTTGAGAAAATGTACATAGCGTGGAAATATTATATTATACGTGGCTACATAATAATTCGTACAATTCTAACGAATTTTTCATTGGTAACTATTTCATTTTGAAAAAATTGTTAATTAATACTTTCAGTAATGCGTCAACATCGAAAAGAAACGAGATGTTGAAATCGACAGAGGCAGACAACATAGACTACTTTCTCATCCCTTAATCATCAATTCGATTAATCATCAATTCCTCTATTCACTTCCCCTCAAGAAAATGGAAATTTATCGCTGGATGGGAATTGAAAAGATCATCTTCACACGCACGAGTAGCCAAGGGAAATATAGGTCTGCTAATATTCCGTTTTTTCTTAAAGGAAATTTACCTTCTTTTGCAACTGACCGGCCGTAAAACTGTCTTCACTTTCTCAAACGCTGCAAGTTACTTGAGTGGCTGCCACCGTCCCTGGCTTCAGGGAGACTAAAATGACTCATTGATGTATTTATTTTGCTGATTAGGTAACGTCTCTTAGTAGGCAATACAAAATATTGGTTATTATTGTTAGTCAAAGATAAACGTTAAAAAAGCCATCGCTAAGATATGCGTTCTGGGTAATAATTTTTTCGGGATATGATGAAGTAATCACGATTGCGATGACAGGCACATAACATGAGGCAATGAATTAAGCAGCTGCATTATCTAATTACAGTCATAAACCAAAATTATAGGGCCTATCAATTAAAAGACTTAGGAACCTTAGTAACAAAATAAATCAAAAACAAAGGTACGCATATAATAATTAGGAACTAAATCACTAAATTAAGTAACTCACTCTCCTCAAACACCGACTAGAGCCAAAAGAAAAAACACACAGGCCAATAAATTTATGAAACAATGAATTCAGTGACCTGCAGTTAACTCAAAACAAACGTGTACACGAGTTCATTTGAACTCAACTTCTTTTGCTTCTACAAACACCTGTAAACTCACTCCCACACCCTCCTTCACTGAAGAAAGCGATGATCTTACATGGACCGTAAATGATTGTTCTTTCACACTGATGATTTCATTAACAAATGAATTAACAAATAACAAATCATGTTGAAAAAAACAGCTACGTTACCTGTAGTTTTAAAACTTGAGCCAATTACGAAAGCATTATTTTATACGTCAAACAGCCTAAGTAACCATCCCGTTAAAAATAAACCTAATATCAAAACCTCATTTTCAACTTCCGGAATTTTAAATTTTCCTCAAGCAACAAAAGTGCGCAGTCATTCACTCCATCACACAGCCCTGGTATTTGAATTAAACGCCGAGATGCGCCAGAAAATATTCCGTCTCGCAAATGTAAAGTTTGTAGGTCATCAGCTCCAGCGTCCGACGCTTCAGCCTTAAAACACTTTTGCTTTCATTTGAGATACTTCCACGAGCGCCGCCATGCAGTTCTCTTCAGCAAACTCTTCGATGGCTTAGAAAACAACAAAACAAACTGAAGTCAAGGTAGGCTCTTAAAATTCGCGTAGAGCAAACACTGTGAAGAACGGAATACTGTCCTACGGTTGCCTTGATGTCGAAATCTCTAAATTTTTGCCTTCACAAAAGCTCCGCTCACATTGCAAGGAGAGTGTAAGGCGGGACAGGCTCCAAGGACAGACCATCCGATGCTTTCGGCCGCCTCTTCATTGCGAATGCGACAATTAAAAAGATTAAAGTTTAAAGACTCAAAAGCAAAGTTTAAAAAACAATCAGGAGGATAACTACACGCTAAATAGAAAATAGCCATTAAATTATCACCGGAGATATCGTAACAAAGGCATTTTGAGAAAAAGCACACAAAATAACATCGTTTTCTCGACATTTAATCTATTAGCGACAAACAATCAACACACACGCGGTGTGCACTGCTGGTTTTTGAGGTATCGTCCATATCGGATTGTGCTGAGAGTAACTCGTTTGTAAATCTCGAGTCGCTCGCCTTGGATCGAGAAGTTGCTTGCAGCGGCCCCTGAGTGCTGTGCCTACACGCCTCAGCTCAGCTGAGAGTGAGAGAAGGTTCAGCAATCCAGAACACTTCCGTCTTCGTGGGTATCTCAAATTTATTCAAAAACCCTCGCTCAAAATGTAGCAATCACGAAAAGAACGCAGCTACACACTTCAGAGTGCCTGAGAATCTCAGCAGTCGCATTGTTTGTGTATTTTTGTTAAAGATGGACACGAACTTGCACGTGAAGGCCACTCGAATGCTGAGAGCCACTTGCCACGGAAACGGTCTTTCAATAATCGAAAGCCTTTTAAAAGTGCAGCGTTCTGATACAACTTGAGATAATTCGTTCGTTTAATTTCTCAATGGACATTTCTTTTTTAATTTCAGAAAAGGTTAATTTGTTTTTAATGTAAGTGTCGTATTTAAGTTTTCAAATGAGTAAATATTATTTTTCGAATGTTAATTGAAATAAAACAATTCGGTCCTGAGTTAGATCAGGTACATGATTCTAGCAAGAGATATCTCGATGCGTGCTCAGAATTTTTAGAAAATTCAACACGAAATATCTTGGATTTATTCGCTAGGGGCAAAGTAAAGTGAGCAAGGAAAGGCGACACTGAATCATCGTGGCACAACTTCTTTAATATCAGCTCGACATTCTAGACGACTTCATCTGGCACGGTGACCTTAAGATGGCACCACTGCCCTAGTTAGCCGTACAGCCGGCACCCTCACGCCACTGTCCATTGTGTGTACGCAGGTATAAATCAGAAGCCACGGCTACCAGATCAGCTTTTTTCTGACTATAACTTGGCTACATTTTAGCTACTGAAAGGCAAATAAGATCTTTGTGAGCATAAAAAACTATCTGGAAACAGCGGTTGTTATCAGAAGGTACAAGCGCATCAGATGGAAGATGCAGTTTCTGTTTTGGTCGTCGCAAGCAATAATGCGAAAACTTTAAGCGAAACACAATTGAATCAGAGCTTCTTCTGTCAAAATTTGAACGAAGGACTGAACAGGAACTGGTATAAAAATAGTAGAGATAGAAAGCATAGTGCTGAAATTAGCATTATTATACCAGGTTAGTAGACATGAGAAGTTGGAATCTTCAAGGTGTGCTTTTCAAATTTACAGGAAGGCAGACTTGACGAAAGAGCCGCACTTAACGCTTTAAAAATTAATTTTCACTTCGTTTAGTCATACTGATAGTGTTTAGGTGCTCCGTTTATGTTTGAGGTATTTTGTCTGACTAAAATCAATCTAACTTATAGAAGCAGATTTTGAAGCAGCATGACAATAAGAACAAATGCTCTAGTCAACAACTTAGTTCACGAAACAGCATTTTCTTAACAAATTTTGTTGTGACGACTAGAAACCACTGATGCTCTTTACTAAACAGAATTTGCATTAATAATCTGTAGATCCTTTTATTCTAATTAGCATTTTGTGTAGACGTGACGTCACTACAGCTAAAATCATCCTCCCGAGAAGAGAACCAATCAGAATTCTCGAAATTCCTCACCGTTGTAGCTCACTGAAGTGACAATTGGACGTGCGGAATGTCCTTAACTACTGAGAGGAAAACAGCAATAAGAGAAATTTTGATCACATGAAAGGAATCGTCCACGGAGGGTTGACTTGAACCGGAAATTGATTCCAGTTGAAGAAGAAAGTAGAAGGCGCTGAAAAACAAGACAGCAGTGAACCAAAAAAAAGGTCTATAACAAAATGAAACAATATTCTATTTCAACAAAAGGAATACCTCATCTTTAGCTCGGGAAATCACATCTCCCCCCTGGGAGCGCTAATTTCCATAGATACAAAAGTTGTATATCCCTGAGGAGATAGACAAACAAACAAATATCGGCATCCACGGATGCTTTATTTCCAATTCAAGCCCGATACATCATGCATCACCTTGTACATTGGTTTTTCAAATGCCTTACAACTAACACAAGGACGCCATGACGCTTTCCCCCGGTCAAGACCGGTACCCATTTCAGACACCTGGGTAGAGTGGGGTTTTGTGCTTAGAATTTTTTCCCCTATACCAAACGGAGAAAATCGCCACCAGCGCCGGGACTCGAACCCTCCTTGCCCTCACGGAGGCAGGTCCTAAAGCCACACGGCTATGACGAGCCTAACTCACCTACGCCTGTTGCCTATCCTATGCCCCCTCAAGAGGCCTTTGCCCAAGGACGTTGCAGAAGATTTGCATAAGTTATTAAAAGATTGAAAAAGAGTTTATGCTCAGAAGGAAAGCCTAAATATCAGATTGCACTCAAGAATGTTAACAAAAAAGGATTAAAATACCTTCATCATTCAGCTTTCTTGAAAGTTTCCAACAGAGTACCGGTATGTGCAGCTCTTCTGGTGATTATAAAAATAAAATGAACGCGTATTGAAGAGGCTGCATTTAGAACATTTACTCTCTGAGCATGTGAATCACTTACTCCCTCAAGTTTTGAAAAGAAGATGAGAAAAAATTTTTACCGATTAGATAATATGTTGGTTTAAGCCTCCCTAACCGCACAAAAGTATTCCGAAGAAAGAAAAAAGAAGGTATAATTTGGTATGAAATTAAGGGAACGAGGAATCTAACCACAAGGTGTGTTCCCACATTTTGCGCGTAGAAACAAGATTGAAAGCAGTATTTGAAACAAATAAAATTTTAAGGAAGAAAGTAATGGGTGCTGAAAGAACTGCAGTGAACACAAAAAGCCAACAAAAACTCTATCTTATTGCAACAAAACGAAGGCTCACCTAACGTTCAGCTTGTGACACATCTTTTCTTCGGGGAAAACTAATTCTCTCTGCATGTGCATAAAAAACGAAAAACGAGATTTGGCGGGCTAAAGAGAAGAATTATGGATGCGGAAAAGAAACAAAACTACGGAAAAAAACATGGTTAAAATGAGAAACATGGCTACTGGAGAGAAAGATGGCAATGTAAAAGAAACATGGCTACAAGAGAGAAACATGGCTACAGGAAAGAAACATGGCTACAAGAGAGAAACATGGCTACAGGAAAGAAACATGGCTACGAGAGAGAAAAATGGCAATGGAAAAGAAACATGGCTACGAAACAGAAGCATTGCTATGCAAAAGAAGCATTACTATGCAATAGAAACATTGCTAAGCAATAAAAACATTGCTGTGCAATAGAAACATTGCTATGCAAAAGAAAACAGCTACGCAAAAGAAACATTGCTATGCAAAAGAAACATTGCTTTGCAATAGAAACATTGCTATGCAATAGAAACATTGCTATACAATAGAAACATTGCTATGCAATAGAAACATTGCTATGCAAAAGAAGCATTGCTGTGCAAAATAAACATTGCTATGCAAAAGAAATATAGCCATTGAAAATAAACACGGCCTCACGTCCAAGCCCAGCAGGCCCCGCCACGCGTTAAGTAAGGCTCACATTACGCGGACACCAAAAGGATCTATATCTCCGGGCTGAATTTCTGCTCAAAAAGTGCAAGTCCTTGCATGAGCCACACAAAAACAAGACGTCGGCTTGCGGCAGTTTACCAAAAAACAGCAAAACTGAGGCGACAGAGCTGTGCAGTGAGCTACGTGCCTCAGCTAATGAGTCGCGCGACACTACACGCTAACGGGCATATAGGACACACCTCTCCTCAAGTTCTGGTGTGTCCTTAATGCCTACACGTTAATGAGGCCCATTTGTCTCCGTCAGCTGCTTCACAACATGCATCAACCGCACCTATGTTGAATTTCTCATTATGGCGTCAATATTGAGCATCGACACGTTAATGAGGCCCATTTGTCTCTGTCAACTGCTTCACAACATGCATGAACCGCACCTATGTTGAATTTCTCGTTATGGCGTCAATATGTTAATGAAGCGTCAATATGTTAATGAAGCGTCGATATGTTAATGAAGCGTCAATGTGTCAATAATGACATGTTAATGAAGCCAATTTGCCTCCATCAGCTTCTTCATAACACGCGTCAGCCGCACCTATGTTGAAGTTCTTGATATGTCCTTAATACGGGCACGTTAATGAACTCCATTTGTCTTCGTTAACTGCTTCACAACATGCCTCTGCGGCACTACTCTTGAATTTCTCTATATAACGTCAATATTGACATGCCAATGAAGCCCATTTGTCTCTGTGTGCTTTACAACATGCCTCTGCGGCATCAATGTTGAATTTCTCATCATGGCGTCGATACGGATATTTGATGAAGCCCATTTGAATCTACCAACTGCTCAAAGCCATCTAGTTCTATGTTCCTTCACAAAAACTCTATAATAAAAGCATTCGGTATTGTTCTCGTTGAAAAGTTTCAGCGTATCATAAAATTCCCAATATATCTGCGTACAACGTCCACAATAGAAACCGAGCAGCCTGATACTTATGGCTTAGAATTATTAAAACGACGGTAAATATACAATTTCATTTTGAATATCTGTTATTAGCAAGCCAACGTCTGACACACTTTAATATTTTGTTTCTTAATTCTTGCTAATTTTTATGCGAAACACAAAGCGTTCTCATGGTTTGCCACTCCATCAATGAATTTCTGCTTTTAAAATATTGCTGTGTTAACCAGCCCGAATCGCACAAACACGAGGCTCGCGTTGATCGTCTTCTCATATTTTATTCATATCTGCGCATCAAAAAAGAACTTTTGGCGTAATGAAATTTAATAATAAAAAACATCAAAACAAGAACCTTGTCCTTGTCTCCGTTTTTTTTTCCATGACATTTCAAGTCTGTAAACGAACTGTAAAGGGCGTGTGTTGGAGAATGGTGATGCTCATGAACGGATGCCGGCACGTTGGAAAACACCAAATGTCAATGAACGAGCTTCACTGGTGCGCTACGCTGGCTTGGTGTGCGCAGCTCGTGTGTCGCTTGCAGTACCTTGCAATGCTTCGCCTACTCACAATCCTACCTGCAATCCCTTGAAATACTCGGCCTTCTTGCAATCCCTTGAAATGCTTGGCCCACTCGCAATCCTACTTATCCAACTTGCAATTCCTTGAAATATTTGGCCTACTTGCAATCCCTTGAAATACTTGGCCTACTTGCACTCCCTTCGCAATCGTGGCACTCAAAATCATACGGCATGTCTTGGCATTTTTCCTCATAGAAGGCAGCCTGCTTTACGTAAAAGGTCGGATTTTGCCGTCTTCTCCCAAGCAAAAATAAAAAAAATAAAAAGCTAATCACTCATACATTTACACAGGCTTACAGTTGTTTTGCCATCCAGCTAATAATTACTGATCCGCATCTTAATCGGCAAATTTGAATGACAATAATTAGTGTCGGTTAGATTCACCATACAATACGACCGTTTAATTATGATTCTACAATGATTCTTTTCTTAATTAACTCGTAAAATAGAGCATGAACCCATCAATTCATATCTCGTTAAGAATGAATCAACATTCCATCACAAAATAATTCAAATCTTTTTTAGAATGAATCTATATCCCGTTAAAAGGGAATCCACATCCCGTTAAGAATGACTCTACATCTCATTAAGAATGAATCTTTACCCCGTTAAAAAGGAATCTACATCTCGGCAAAAATGAATTTGCATCCCGTGAAGACTACAAATATAGTTTCCATGATCAACTTTCTGTCCAGTTCTTCACGAGAAATGCAGGCCGCACCGAAATGTCTGATCCGGCCAGCACAGCAGGTTTGCTGTATTTACTTTCATTTCGGCCAGAGTTCTCACGCTTGGCCGAATTGTATCTGAAAAAGGTCGGGTATACAATTTTTGCCCAGAAAGAGGTGAGCCTAATAACCCTGCAGCACAGCGCTCTTAAAGCATCCACTCATAGAAAAATTTGATCTGACTATACGAACGACTTAATTCACTTAAACAGTCTCTCAATAGCACCTCCTCTCGCTTCCACGGAGAGTGTTCACGGGACGCATAACACGTTGACCGCGATGGGTTAAACTGAAGTTCAATATTCAACTCAAATTTAAAGCCAAAAGTTGTTAGCAATTATATAAATAGCAAACATTAACTTGATCCATTAAATACCATTAATTCTAAAAGATTGTTAAAATTTTTCAAACGACCCACCGATGGGTCGTTTCGTAGCAGAAAAAACTTAAGCACGACCCACCGATGGGTCGGATCGTAAGACATGTATTAAATGAGATAATAGTTACAGATAAATCCAACAATTCCGTGATAGCTAGAATTTTACATTCACAAAACTATGTTTGCAATATGAAGCTTACGTAATGAGTTATAAAGTAAAAAAAAAACACAATACTAGCCTTCATTTCAGCAATCGTACACAGAAACAGTTCATTTATAATTTTCCTTAAGAAATAAAAAAAAAAACAGGCATAACACTATCTTGTTCATATCATTTGATTCGACTGTGGCATTCTAAGAAACCACACGCTGGAAAATGGCACAAGAAGCAAAAGGCTTCATTGTTTCATCCAGCCAAACATGAGCTCCTTTTTTGACCCTCCGTTTGAGCTGTTTAATTTGAATAAATTCCAGCTAGAAGATGATACATGAAATAAGATTTCATTTATCCAGCCAAACATGGGCTCATTTTTTTACCCTACATTTGATCCGTTCAATTTGAGGGCGCCGCGTGACCAGACCTGAGAGGGAGGCGCAGGAAATGATGCGTCAGCGCTAACGGTTCTTTTCGTTCTTACATTATCCACGAAATGAATAAATCCTGTCATACCAAATAAGGAACCTACCAAGATCATCCGGAAGATGTTCATCATCTCTTACGTAAAAAACTCCACGTGTCTTATTTCTAAATAAATAAATAAATTTATTGATTTTTCTGCGTAATTTCTCCTATGTGAAATTATTATGTGAATCTCATTGAACACATTAAATAAGTGGAGAATTTTATGCACTTAGTAAAGAATAATAACGCACATGTTACTGCTTGCTTGGTTGGTCCGTCTCTCTGTGACGCTCATTGGGATGCATAATGACCGTATCTGAGATACAAATTTCACCAGTGCACATGTACAAGAATATTTAAATAGCGGGTTTTATTAGGATGGATACATTTGTTTGTCATCCATATCTTTAGACTTCTTTAAGGGAACCATTAAATCCCGTCATTTTTGACGCGACGTGAACACTGGCATAACATAAACTGCTGTCGTAAGCGTTCATGGGACATGATGAGTACTGAGGGTGACGTCACAGTGAAATGCCGACTGAGTCCGTTCTACTTAGATGAATTCATTCATAAATACTAATTCACTCAATAGTAATATTCTAAATCTTTGAGAAATAACCAAGTGAAAAATGATCCATGGGAAACATTTTATGTAATTCGTATGTACTTGCACCTGATCAAGCAGACTTCTTCTAACGCCCGAATACGCTGAACTCGAGAATATGGTGTATCTCGGTGGTCCATCTCGAGAATGTGTGTCGCGAGACCTCAGACAAAAATAAGTTTTAAACAAGTTCTCTGATAAATTTTTGAAATGAAAATGATCTCTTTGTTCGCTGCTTATAAAAGTTTGAAACTTAAAAAAATTATTGAGGTTAATTTTAGACGAAACAGATATTCTACCACAAAGGTGCTGTGCTACGGCGTTATTTCTTCAGAGATCATGAAATTTTAGAGAAATCAATTACTTAAGAATTCATGGTTTTTTCAAAGAAACATAAAATCAAACAAAAACATTCTACTCAGTGTACATATACATGAATCGCATACCAGGAAATTACATCTTTTTTGGTGTTCAAGCTTTTAGGCCACATACAAATGGCCTCGGCATTTCTATTCACCTAGCGCAAATCGCGTGTTCAACCGAAGACGCAGTATGTGCAAATTATGACACCATCAATAACTCCGCAATCTAACTGTAAAAGTGATTTAGCTGTTGTATGTTAATCAGCGTTAATCACATACAGTACATGCTGTAGGATTATTGAGAGTGAAAGTGGTTTAGGCATTCCTACAAACAACACCTCAGAACCCCAGCCCAATTAGCTCTGGCAGGGAATGAGCTCTAGAGTAAGAACTAGAGGCATTAAACCGAGAATTTGAGTCCAGTGTTGCCATGCATCTCATTTCCCGCTAAGCGAAGGATGCGACTTAGGAGTGACACTTGCAATGCTGCACATGTTGTCTCTAAAGCGGACTCCACTAACGAACAAATTAATTACTGTGAGGTACGTGATTGTAACGAAAGTTTCATAAATAAAATTCACATCTAACGGGATTTTAATACAAGTTTAATTACTAAAATTCACATCCAATTTGCCACTTAGCACTGAAACAATGGGCACACGAAATTAAAATAGGAACGAAGGGTTGCGCCACAGCCATGCATATGAGCGTGGTATGTGCTCGGTGGGCATAAGAAACCTCTGAACCGACGACGCGCTTGGCAGCTCGATATGGCCACCGCGGGCAGAACTTTCACTACCGCTTGACAAGCCCCGCGACTTTGGGGGATCGGCGGTGTCGGGAAAATGTGCATCTTTGCTGGGTTGTCCTGGCTTGTTTCACGTCAGCCGTCTGCAGCTTGCTTCACAATGTGCGCACGGTCCTACATGAGAGAGTTCAGCCCATCAAAATTTGGGACAAGTTCTTCATAGTTTTATATCAGAACGTTGTGATGCCGTGTTCCGAGAGCGGCAAAAAGTAAAGAATTATTAATCTAGTTGAAACCAATAACAAGTATCCCGATCGAATAACGGACACGCTTAGGTAAAATACTATAAAATGATAAACGGCTTCACAGTTTCCGATATACTAAAACTGAGATGAAAAACCAGCACTTACACTTTGGTACGCATCAAGCCTAACGAGTTAAAATTTTAAAAAGTACTGAATATGAAAAAAATCGAAAATTTTGAACGGTATCAAGGTTGAGAATTTCGAATGAACTGCAACATAGCTAAAATTAAGAAGCCAACCGAGAGAGAATCTCAGTAGTGATAAAAACCACCGCTTTTCCCTAAACGTCCCTGTGTTAATGAAGTTAAATTCCCGAGCTTTCGAATTACTCAAGATTACAGATATTTGTTCAAGAATACTTAATTTATCAACAGAACAGTCCTGAGAAGTGGCTGAGAAGGTAGAAGTCTGAGAAGCTAACTTAACTATCAAGTTTCTCTGGTTTTAGAACAACTTTGATTGAAACTAAAACTCAATCGCTATGTGGGAAAGTATTTTCGAAATAAAATTATTCAATTTATGTTCAAAAATCGATTTCTTATTCCTTTCGATACATTACTTCATAACAACAATTTGTCTACCCTCGATCATCTTTCAGACTTTATCTGACAACAACCTCAAACTCCACATGCCCCCGCAGATAAGAAAGTATATCACACATGCAATAGCATTAATTTCGCCAAAAACTTTATTGGTTTTCATCTGTCCAAACTTTCCTTCAAATTTGAACTTGGTAGACCCTCAAAGAGAAGCCGAGAAATTATATTTCGCCCAGGAATGCAAGGAAATAATGTGATCGAATTTTTCACAAGCATTGAGACTTGGACTGAGTGCCACAGCGTCGACTTCAGACCTAACACGTTCACCACGTTTTCGCGGGTGTTTACAGTTGGTTTGGTTGTGAATAGCAGAAGAGTGAAATCGACTAAACTCCTGATATATATTTTTATGCTTCCTGAGACATATGAAAAATAAACTGCGCGATAACATTTCTCCTCCTATGACAATAGTTATTTTTTAAAAAAGTCACGAAAAAAAATTAAATGACATCCATTTTTACCGGTATGTAAATGTACAATTTATCCATTGGTATACATGTGGCCCAAAACGCAAAAAACGTGTCACGGAGGACCAAACATCATTCGGAATTCGAGTACCGCCCAATTTTTACGTGCCGCCCAAAATTGTATCCGAAGCGTACCCCTGCAAAAGTGCATCCCTGCACATGTTAGGGTCAGTAAATGCCAGAAGAGGACTTATAAGCACGGCGCTTGAATTATACATCTCAATTAACACTCTGACTGCGGCAGGTAAAAGTGAAGTTTAATATTCAACTCGAATTCAAAGTCAATTGTAGTGAGCAATGTTGAAAATATCAAACATGAACTGGATCATGCCTTCATTTAGATTTTATTTAGTATTCAAAAAACTTGAGTTTATGACTGCTGGATATAGGTGAGCAGTATTGTGAAAATCCCCTCAGTGAACACCGGCTGCTCACGTCGCAGCCAAAGTGTTGAGGCAGCCTCAAATTTTACGCACAAAAATTAGCCCTCATTTATCCAACTTTTACGTTAAATGAATGAAATTATAAGTACAACGGGGATTTTTACTATTTAATTAAGTTGAGGCTCGCATTAGAGAATGTGTGTATAGCTCGACGACCACCTGTGTCATTCCGACATGGGAAACAGAATTAAAATAAATTTAACCATTATTTAAAAATTAATTCAAGGAGGTAATTGAAGTATGTCCAATAGAAATAGAGTCTGCTCGATCAGATTAGTTTTTAATTGCCCTCTAATTTACATATGATCCAAAAATGAAAAATTGTTGAGCCAATGAAATGACATTTGAGCTCTGTGTGTGTCCTTCAAGAATGTTAACTCTATGGAAAAAGAAAATTGAGGTCAAAATGTTCTCCTCGTTAGATTAGATGAGTTAGTCTTAAGCCACTATAACCGCAATAAAAGTTTTCCTACAAAAGGAAGGATAAAGGCATCATTTAGTATGCAATTACGGGAACGTGAAATCTATGCACAAAGTGTGTTCCACACGAGATCCCTCGCGCACAGAAACAATAAGTTGAGAAGGAAGGTTATATGAAAAAGAGATAATAGTGGAAGATGAAAGTCAGTGGTGCTCAAAAACAGTACATGAACCGAAAAAAAAAGGCTTCGTTAAAAACATAATCTATTCCCTTCCAACAAAAATAGGCCTGCCTAACCTGCAGCGCGGGACCTAACATTTTCTCTCGGGGAGCGCTAACTCCAATGTATAAGATAGTTGCATCTCCTGAGGAGAGACGTTTACTTAAAGAATTTGAAAGAGTCCTTCAGGCGATAAGTGATCGCCTGCTTCCGTCAATAGCTGCGTATTCCAGGGGGCTGAAAAGTTAATAATTTAGATGTTAACGCCACAAAATTTATAAAGACTTTAACGATCTATTAAAAGTAATCTTGATTAGATGGAAATTCTGTTATTAGCGTAGGGAAAAATTAAATACCCGCGTTTAATAGAAAATGAAACTTCAATGAAGTGTTGTCCATCAAGAAAGAATTTGATAAAAAATCTAATTTTAAACTTCCCTAACTACGCGCTAAAGCAATTCTGAACAAATATTTTCCAGTGCTTGAATTTTGAATCATAGTATCAACGGAAGAGTTTACTACTGACTTTCGTGTGTGTTTTGAGGTCTGCATTAATGAAGAGCAACCTAAATGAGACAGGCGTTATCAGAGGAATGTCAATACCAGAGGGAATGTGAATACCAATCACTGCTGAAACTACTTCCGTTGGGGGCTGTGGTGATTAAATTAGGAATGTCATCGGGATGACAATAATAATGTAAAAGCACCAGTACGAAAATCTGGTGCAACAAACTTCAATAATAAACGTAATCTTCAGAATTCTAGAAAAGACTCAATAGACAGCATTTGATACCATGGCACATTTTGAAAAAAAGGCACTCACAAGGCCTTAAAATTTTCAGTCCTTCAAAAAACGAGGCAATCTTTGATCTAATGAGACTGAAGTGGACAGTCCTTGATCTAATAAGACTGAAGTGGACAGTCCTTGATCTAATGAAACTGAAGTGGACAGTCCTTGATCTAATGAGACTGAAGTGGACAGTCCTTGATCTAATGAGACTGAAGTGGACAGTCCTTGATCTAATGAGACTGAAGTGGACAGTCCTTGATCTAACGAGACTGAAGTGGACAGTCCTTGATCTAATGAGACTGAAGTAGACAGTCCTTGATCTAATGAGACTGAAGTAGACAATCCATGATCTAATGAGACTGAAGTAGACAGTCCTTGATCTAATGAGACTGAAGTAGACAGTCCTTGATCTAATGAGAGTGTGGTGGACAGTCTTTGATCTAACGAGACTGAAGAAGACAGTACTTGATCTACCGAGACAAAGGTAGACAGTGCTTCAACTACTGAAAATTAATTAAACTTCACACGATTTCTTTCAGGCAATTCTTAGCTCAATTTTCCATTAGATAAGCTACCCCATAACGTCACTTCCGACTTGATGTCTACAGTGAGAGGTGACCTGAAGTCTATGTTCTATACCTTCGATAACACGGACATTCGCGGCCAGACTGTGGATGTCGCTTATTCATGTCCATCTGGAACGTCATCTGCATACTTTGGAATGAACCCCTCGTAAACTAAGGGTGGCATCAATTTGACGTACGACCGCGGCGAGGCGATGCACGACCCCCTATGCACTCTTCCGCATTTTAGCATTTCTTCGATTCTGCCAGCCTCGCTCTCTATTGAGAACATCTGCGTATAGATGCACATCCGATTCGATTATTCTCAGAGTGCGACACTTCTTTTTATGGTGTCTGTAAGTTGCTCTCGAGAGATAATTACTTATCAAAGGGCAATTTTCTATCGAGGCAAATTGCACACATAGAGAGCACTCAGATTTTAGCCATCAGCCATTTCCTGTAACGGATCCCGTGAAAAATTCTGTGCGAGTTCACGCAAAAGATTTAAATTTTTTCTTAAGGGGTAGCAAGGATGGTAATTGATTTAGATACGCATTTTCTACCAGGAAATATTATGGATGAAAGGAAATGGGGATCGCAAAAGAAAAGTGCACAATTTTATGGGCCTGCAAAATTCGTTTCCTTCATAAAAGAAATTAAGAAGTGAAATCGATTTCTAATATTTTGACTGTTTGAAATTAATGAAACAAGATTGGAATATTCCCAAACGTGGGCAGGAGCTTCTAGATCGTCAGTAAAAAGGAGCCAACTAGGAAAACCTTTCTCTAGTATTTGATGTTCTCAAAAGTACGATGGAAATCATGGGTATCGTACTATATATCATACCCTTTATTTGGTTTTGCGCGAACTTTTTTTCGTTGTCGTTTTCTTTTGTAGACTCTATGTGTAAGTTCTGATTATGGTCTTATTTATCTTTTAATGACATTTGCGGTGCGGTGATTCTTTGAATGACTTCATTTTCATAGCTGATGATTTCGAAATATCCAATTCTATGATTGATTTCCATCGTGCATTTTAGAACATAAATATTTTATACAGTCTACCTAATCATTCTCTTTTAAGTAAATAATCACCACTTTTAGTGAGCAATTTTTTCAGAATAGACAGGTGGCCAAAATCATTATACCGATTGTACGCAAACAAGGTAAATTTACATAGGAGCTGTGAACTGGGTGCTATGATTCCGCTACTACTGTGTTTATCATACAATCAACTCCTACACTATTTCCTACAGGTTCTATTTAAAAATAGTTCCACTGTATTTTACAGCTCTTCACTAATTGTTCCATGATTTTTTTGCAGTTTTTCATTAATTGTTTGACTATTTTTTGTTGGTCTTCATTAATTGTTCCCTTATTTTTTGAAGGTATTCATAAATTGTTCCACGATTTTTTCAGGTTTTTATGATCTATTCCACTATTTTCTGCAAGTCTTTATAAACTGTGCTACTATTTTCTGCAAGTTTTGATGAATTGCTCCACTATTTTTTGCATAGTTTCATGAACTGTTCTACTATTTTTCGCAGTTCTCTCACGGTGTGTAATCAGAATTTTCTAAATTCATTCGTTCAACTTGGCTTCAGTTGGCCAACGTTCGGTGCACACCGTACTTTGCTCAATTGCCTCTTTCTTTTGCGTAATTATGCTGAGTCAGCACATTTCTTAAAGATCTAAATTATCAGCCGTGAACTAGCTCACATAAGATGCCGATCAGAAATAGTAAATTTAATAAATTCACCACACAAAAATGAAACAAGTGTAAAACATAGAATAATTTAATACTGAAATTCAGTAAATGTGAAACATTGAACGATTGATATTTTAACGCGTTATACTTAAACTCGGAACCGACGAGCATTTTAATTTAATACATTTAAAGAATAAGGGCTTAAACACATCAACACAAGAGCAGCGACTGGTCCGTTCACTCAAAAGTACGCCCTGACAAGAAGACCTGCACTCATTTGTTCATAAATTTTCCCAACCTGTGACGAGATAGATTCTTTTATAACGCGTAATAAATAGCATCAGAAACTGCTAGAGAAAATACTAGGGAGCACAGCAGCGAGGGTAATGTTTACGGACCAAACTATCTCAAAGTGACCTAAATGTGAGCATTGTTGAGCTATCAACTTGTGTTAGGGGATGACTATAAGTGCACCTTGCGTCTGCCAGGGACTCTACAAACGCTACTGAATGCCACTTGCGATGGAAGCCTTGCACTTAATACGAACGTCCTCAGGAACCAGTGCACTTCAATTAAATTGTAGAGCTCTATCAAAATTGATATAAAAATGGCAAGGTCTTCGCGCAGCTACTACTTTGCATCCCAAATGTCTTCAAGCATTAAACGGTACGGAAATACATTAGATATTAAGAAAACATTAACTAACTTATCTTGTAATGATTATTATTATAATCACTATTTAGTCATCAACATATAATGGTTACAACGAGATAAAAATATAAACGGGTTATCTCATTTTTCATGTTCCGTTTCAATCATTGGAGGTAATAGTGTTTGAAACTTATTTCATGAAACAAAAAGGTTTAGCCCTATCGAGAAGATACATTTCACATCTAGATTTGGGTTTCGTAAAAGGTTATAATTAACACCAGCACACAACGGCGGACGCTGCAAATCGAACCAGTACCCATTTCATGCTTTTCGGCCGAGTGTCGAATTTTGACGTTTTCCCGTTTCCAAAAACGACAAAAACCAGAGTTCCAAATGCGGGGCCTCGCACTGCGGACCATTTCACATGAATGACAAACGCTCTTAATCATTAGGCCTCGGCGACCACGATCAATTATTAATATAACAAACAGAAGCGCTCATTTAACACCATACAGTTTCAGTCTGGCATGGTCAACATAATTTTGAGCCAATGCAAGAAATGCGAACATCACCTACGAAGTACAAATAACACTGAATTTGAAATCCTCAATTATGGACCATTTTGATATTTTAAACGAAATGAACCTAGAAAAATATCATGTAAGACTATACTAATTACACGTTTTTCACAGAGTCCGGCTTCCAACTTTGTTTAGGACACAATAACAAAGCAGACAGACCGTTTCAAAAATTGAGTAAGGGCTGAAGTTAACGCGTTTACACACTGTCCGGCTTGCAACTTCTGTTTAGGACACGTGAACAAAGCAGACCGTTTCAACAATTGAGTAAGGGCTAAAGTTAACACGTTTGCACACAGTTTGAGGATGCGAAAGCAAAGCAGACAGTTTTTTTTAATTAGAATTAATCAATTTACCTGCGATAGCGGCGAGGTCTAGGCCCCTGAAGGCCTCTAGGTTGGGCTCAGCCACGCCAGCCCGACCTCCCTGTCCCGTCACAGCACTCGGCTGCGATGTAAGCAGCAGCACAAAACTTATCAACCAAAACATGGTAGCCGATGGCTCTCTTCTACACATCATTTCAGGAATCCAACGTGAGATGAGGCATAAACTGTGTTTCGTATAACTATATTTTACGTAAGATAGCTCGTTGTCGCTTTAATCGTGAAAATTCGGTATCATTTCATCGATAATGGCACTTTGACCGATCAGTGCTGGCACTATGCAGCGAATAAATTAATGTCGGCGATCGATCACAAGGTGTCGAGTCGTAGTTTCACTCTCACTTAATCCTCACATCTGCTTAGGTGAGCGCACCCAGTCAACACACTAAGCGCGTCAGCGGTACGTCCACCCTTACCAAAGTCTCGATTCAAACTAACAGCACTCGTGAGGGTTGCTTGCGCCCCGTCCGCTCTAGGTCATAATGCGGAAATTCGTCAACAGATTCGTTAAAATCCATTTAGACCTCCAACTAACGCCAAATGTCTCAGGTTGTAAGAAAAGTTCTGTCAAATTTTTGAGCTATATGTTTAAGGCACGATTACTTTAATTTAGCTTGTTAATGTTGTGTGCTTATCTATGGTACTCAATAAAATATCATTTCTTCTTGTAGATTGTGTGATAATTATCGTAATTAATAACTATTTTCAGCTCGAATGTACACTCCAAATAAAGAATACAACAGGCATATTTTACTGTTAAAATTTCATTAAGGCAATACGGCCAGCTCAGCAGCAGAAACACTCAAAGACACTTATGGAAATGATGTTGTGAATGAAAAGACCTGCAGAAGATGGTTTTCCCGTTTCAAAAAGGATGATTTCAGTCTGAGAGACGAACCGAGAGCAGGATGCTAAAAAAAAACTCAATTCTGAGCAATTGCAAACTGCCATTGGTTAAAATCCAACTTACACTACCAGAGAACTGAGCAAAACCTTTAATGAAAGCCATGTGACCTTACATCGGGAAATGAAAAGACTTGGCAAAGTCAAAGGCTAGGAAATGGGTCCCACACGATTTGTCAGAAATCAACAGGCCACAGCGTGTGACCTGTTGTGTTTCACTGCGTTCTCGTGAACTTCAGGCACCTTTTTAGACCGAATAATAACTGGCGACGAGAAGTGGATCCTTCACAACAATGTTAAGCGCAAAAGATAGTGGCTAAGTCGTGGTTCAAAACCAATTCCTCAGCCGAGAAGTGGACTACGCCTTGAAAAAATTCTTTTGTGTGTATGGTGGAATTTGAAGGGAATTGTTTATTATGAACTAATGGGTGACAACCAAACAAAAACATCTGAAGTTTACTGTCAGAAGCTAACTCGTTTAAAAACAGTTTTACAGGAAAAACAGCCTTTTTTGATCAATCGAAAACGAGTGATTCTGCACCATGACAATGCCAGACCCCACACTTCAAGGGCAACCAAAAATCTCATTGAAGAATTTGGCTGAGAAGTCATGCATCACCCACCATATTCTCCCGATCTTGCTCCAACCGATTTGCATCTTTTCAGGAGCTTACAGAATCATTTAATGGGACAAAGGCTTACTTCAAGAGAAGAGGTCGAAAGAAAACTATTATTTTTTAGTTCATACTGGCTAAATTCTACGAAAAAGGAATCAGAAAGCTTATGGCAAGTTGGGAAGATGTAATTAGTAAAAATGATTATTATATTGAAGACTAATTAAATGAATTTTTTAACAGGATTTTCACTTCATTTCAAATTAAAAAATGAACAGAACTTCTGTTACAACCTGATACTTTGGTTTTCCCTGTCGATGATCATTAATCTTGAATATTTGGTTATTAATGGCATTAATTTTTGACTTAACAAGTCCTTGACTGGAAATAGGCAACAGAACTTTATTTACTCTTTGATTACATCAATTCAACTTCTGCAAAAATTTTAAAGTTTGAAGACATTTTAACAGCAGTCTCTTTCGCATATTTTTCATTTATTTCAGAAACGGTTAGGATTATTTTTTACTAGTTATCCCTTCTTTTGAATGTAAGCAGAAACTAAGAGAAAGGGGATTTTTCCCTTAAACGTTTGTTCAGCTATTAATATAGACATACTAATACATTAGTATTGTGACCAATGAGTTACCATATTTGTTTTACTTTACCGATGGATTTGTAAACTAATTACCTCACCTATTACTCACACCTTATGTTGTGAACAAGCATTAAAATTTACATAACCCTTTACAGATCGTTATGTTTCGATATTTTATAATCCAGTGTTGTGCATTTCATGTATCACCTCTATTGGAAATAAACTGTTTTTTTTTTCTTATTTCTTCTCTTTGCATATCAGCCTATCGCGCGTTCCATTAGAGCAGCTCTGCATCAAAAACACGAATTATTTCATTGAAAATAAAATAATAGGGAGTTTAGTCCTAACATGCTCATTAGCTTAAATTCCACACAAAATGCTATTATGATCAAAACTATAAGGGTCAAACTTTAAAATTTCATATCAACCTATGAATGTCAATTATGCTCCATGGACTTCATAAATTGAACTTAATTGCCAAGCGCATTGATATGATAAAACTCTGTTACTCTAAGAGACACGAAAACAGCTACACTCGAGGGAGTTAAACACCCAGATCCATGAAGTTAGAAGCTGAGAAGCACAAAATATGTATTTCGTTGAAAAGTGCAGTGCAGTAACATGCAAGAAGCCCAAAACAAGCTTGTAATTTAAGATTAAACAATAATTCACGGGTAATTTTTAACAAGAAATCACTCATTTTCGATATCAGCACCACATTTTCGACCGTAAAATTGAATTAGCTCTCGATGATTTTCAACACTGATTTTCACACTTTCCTCGTCGTTTTATCTCTAAATCCTCTGTGTTAGCCGGATTCATGGCCGGTTATATTTACCCGAGAATCTTCCTTATGGGATCTCAATGGGGTTGAGATCAGGGCTTTAGGCTGGCCAATCCTGAAGCACAAATTCCTACTCATACAGAGGTAGTTCAACACCCTCACGAGTAAGGGCACCACATAAACTTCAAACAAGCTTGCGCATGAAGACGAATGAGAAGCGTTGCTCTTAGGCTTTAAAACACACTACCCTACTTCATGCATACTATCCCAAATCCTTCCTCACTTCCAACTCCAAATTCAACTACGTTTTTTAGCCCACATTACATAGAATGAATTTTTCACCTTTAAACCTGCCACGGATCTTCCTTCATGACTACGAGGCAAACAGAATTTTATCCTAGGATGTAAAGCACACTACCTTACGTCATGCATACTATCCCAAATCCTACCTCACTTCCAACTACAAACTACTTTTGTAGCCCATATTACATGGAATGAATTTTTCATCTATAAACCTGCACACGTAGTTTCTTCCAAGACTGCGAAACAAACAGAATTTAATTTCATCACTTTCGATCACAAAGACACATGTTATCGAGACCAATTCCTGTGTTTTTTATCAAACTTCACGCATGCAATCCTAATTTTTCTAAACACCAGTGATTTTTTTTGTGACAGTCCGGTAAATTAATCAATTTATAAAACCCGTCTTTAAGCATTAAATCTGAAGGCGTTATTGATATCTGTATACTTTTTGAGTTGAAATATGAACAACAATGACAAAATGGTGCTTTTTTTAGTTATTGGTTTCTATGAAACGACACCAATATACATGTGACGCCTATATGCATGTTATTATTGGGAATAACGAAATATTGAGGAACCTAAAACGCTTTCTGTGCCTAGACTGTAAATTTATTTTCCCAATGTTTCCATCAGGAAATTAGCAACTCACTCAAATTTTTCAAGCCACCAGAGCGATGTTCAGTTCAATGCACCGTAATGGAGTGTTTCATTTTATGCTGCAAAAAATATAATAAAAAAGCTTGAAAATTACATCCAATGAACATTTTGTGATCAGTTAATATTGAATTATTAATCATAAGTAACTATCTATTTCCGCAAGCAAAATGAGAACCCGGTACAATGTTTAAAAAATATTTACCTCTATCCCAGAAAACATTTTAGGTTTCAGTATCAGTAAATATTATTAAATTAATGAAATGAGCTTAATCTGGGCTTACAATTTATTAATTGATTATCTCACCTATTTCTCACACCTTGCATTGTGAACAAGCATTAAAATTTATTTAAGCATGTATGTTTATTTTATTTGTTATAGACGTCCTTGTTGCGCAATGTTTCTCGTAAATTAAGTTGGCTAACCCTTTTCATTACTTGAAAATCGCTTATGAGGGTAATATAACTTGTCCTGTCCAGTATTTCCGTCTTTTCTTTTTTCTAATCTATAGCGAACTTAGTTAGCCAACTTTTGCCACATTGATCACAGTTGATTGAACTACATTAAAATATTGTTTGTTTGATATCATCAATTGTTTGTAAGTAATTTTGTATTAAGGAATGTTATAACAGCAAATCTTTTAAGTTTTTGTACAGAATTTTTGGAAATATTCTCTTTTGTTCTGTTTTTTCGGATAGTAAAATATTCTGCTACCCTTGAGCGACAGCCCTTCTTTGTTTCTGACCTATAGGAATTTTTGTGACTGCATTATTTTTGAAGGAAAAGAATGAAAGATCGTTTATTTCCAAAAACGTTGATACATGAGACGCATAACATCTTATTGGATTTCAATATTTTCTTAATATAAAGATCCTCAATTGATAGACAGACCATCCGAGATATACCAATGGACTAACCATGTGGGGGCCAATTGGCGTGTCGAGGTCTAATTATATTTTACGTTAATGAGAGAAACAATCAAAATATAATTTCTTGGATATTTTATACACAAAGAGATGGCTGACAACTTATAAATAATTCAAACACTACAAGAGAAATCCTTTGGAATTCCTTAATTATTAGTTGTAACGAAATAAGAAAAGACAAAAAATGCTTTACCGAAACAGACTGAAACACCGACGGAAATGGTTATCAAGGAGTGAGAGAAGGTGATTCAAAAAGTAACTAATAAAAAACATCGCGCAACATGCACATTTCGTTTGAAATCTGAAAAAAATAATGTTACAAGCGGAATCAACTTCCTCGAGCTTATTAACAGCATATTAACGTGGTACGTGCTATTTAATTTACGTGCACAAGAACGAATTTTAAATGTCGTTTTCAAAATTTTAAGCATTTTCAGTAACTCCCATCCAAAACACTTTCAGCAACTTGAGCTACTTCAGCAGAAGCCTAAACTCTTGCATGCAACAGAAAATGGACGATCCTTTAAAGTACTCTTCATTACCGTTTACAGTATTGACATGCTGTCAGTTCTAGAACTTAAAGTAAAAAATCCTGGTGAATTGATTTTTCATTTTTGTTCAAGTCAATTAAATATTTAACCCCTGATGTGGTTATGGTCTACTTGTTTGGTTTATGCATAAACGTAGGATCTTCATGTTCAGAAATATTTGGAGTCTAATTGGATGTATTGCATTTCATATATAAACTGTTTAGGAAATTTACCGTTTTCTGCGTTTCTTGTTGCGTTACTGCTGTAATGACGCTGTGGCTGACACACTCACGGGGGGACTAATTCAAACAATTTATCACACGCGACACATAAATTGCTGAGATGCTATTAGTTATACCTTATGTTATTGATTAAGTTGTTAATTTGATTAAAGGAATAACTTATTAAATTTGTTGAAGAGTATTATTCATAGCATTTATTGGCATAAATAAAATATAAGTTTTATTGCCTAGAATTAGTTGCAGCATTCATTAGTGTAAATTAATTACGAAATCGATTTCCAAGTTTTAGATATGGGATTTATTACAATGAATTTGCCAGACTTCATATTCACATAACTGTTCAATTAATATTTTTCACAACTCAAGGATCATTCTCTCCTTGTCAATAATCACAATCGGGTCCCTTTTCCGCTTTTAAAAACTCCTGTCTAACGACGCTGAAAGCCAGCCTGAATATGACCCAAACTCCATGTGCTTATTCGCCAGTACCAAAATGAATGAATTAAAACGATCATATAAAATAATGCCGCTTACTACCATGGCCGATGGGCACTGCCTCCTTC
>JACJUY010000367.1:0-22248 GCA_014220935.1 Platorchestia sp. MABIK
CAGTTGATTCCACTTTGAGGGACATGAATTTCATTTGGACGAATTAGACCTGGAATAGAAATGGCATTCAGTTTCTATTTCCTAAAAATTGAATTGTTGTCCTATTTCCAAAGTTCATTACAAAAGTCAGTAAAAATATTCTCTTGTTTTCTTTCATAAATTTCTAGAACAAAAAAACAGTAAAGCATTTACCTCGTTTTACGACACACATAGTCCCTATAGATGTCAATGAATGTAGTTTATCATTCCACAAGCTTGCGTTATCCTCTATTGAAAATTTTCTGCGAAAAGTATTAAAAATAAATTCTTCATTGCCAGTGAACATCAAAAGCATAAAACTTATGGTTGATTGACAAAATTTTTAACCTAACTCTAAAAAAAATGTAGCATCACTTGCTTCATTTTTTGAAAAAAACAATGAACGTACCAAACATTTTTAGTGGTCCACCGAAACGATAATTGAAGGTAGAAAATCTCGGCTGCCAACTCATTGAACGTCCCAGGGCTTTCAGTTTTTTATTTTGGGGAGAGGGTGGGGATGGTGGCTAGTGTTCAGCTTCACCGTTTAGCTAGACAAAGGTAGATTTGGATTCAGATTAACAGCTCAATTCCATTATTGACTGGTAACAGAATTATTATTCAATTATTATTATTTTTCACTAGTGCAATGCCCGTGAATTGCAATTCTACTGTCTATCCAATTTAACTAAGTGATGTGTTAAATATGGGTCATTTGAAATCTGTCAATTATCAAATTTCAAATTTTATTAACGATTATTCAAACGCCGTTCAACGGTCAAGTTAGCTCTAGCTTCTCGTTGGCGAGCAGCATTGATTCGTCTTACCATTTTGCGTTGTTCGTCCGATAGTCTGCGGCGTCTTTCTTGCCGTCGAAGTCTTGCTGCTTCTCTCTTACGGTTGGACACATTTCTATCCATGGTGGCCTCTTTTGCCGGAATTTTATTCTAAAATGTCGTCTATTATCTCTTCGAAGCTTTTCAAGAAAATCACGATTTCGAAAAAAATAACGCAAGTTCCAAAATCTTGGGCCTTATACTAATGTGGTAGCCAGGTTACTGGTCAAACGAATTTAAAACATTGCTTTTCGTATTATCAATTAAAAATATCAAAGCGATATGATGAAATTCAACAGAAGAAGTTCCAATGAAAATTTCTATTTGTGTACAAATAAAGCGATTGTGTATAATGGATACCATAATGCGAGTGAGAGCGAATTGAATTGCCACAGAAAAATAATGCATGTATTTCTCATGCTTGATCCTTGTTGCTATCAAAGCTATCGATTAGAAGAGGGGGTCACACAGACGGACAGACGCGGCTACTTTTATAATAGTGATTTTTATTATCATTTAATATTAGGGAGACAAGTGCGTGAAAAGCTTTCAATATTTAACTCTTAGCCGACTGATGACAACTCTCCTTACAGTCAAGTTATTCCCACCTCCGACACAAATTTACTAAATTAAAAATGCTTGATGTTAATCCGCATTAGTACTTTATTGTTCTAAATATTAAATTCATGTGCAATTTCTATCATGTTCTTAAAATTCTAAACATTTTTAATATTCAAAAGTGTTCCAATTTTTCTACGAACCAAGTATAAAGTGCAATTTTGGCGAACTTGTGTCATATATATTTATGCTCTCACTCCAACGAACCTGGAATTAGATTTCTCAAATCTGAATGCTCACTCCGTAAGCTTATTCCCTCATCGAAACTCAGACAACTGAGAGCGTTTGCTAAGGTTCATTCACACGCAGGTATAGTGGCGTGAAGTGACCTGAATGTGGCATGATGTGCAATTTTACTGTTATATCACTGCAACGATGAAAGTTCGTACCTGCATGTTTTAATAAGCGCAAGTTATCTCAGAAATGTACAGTATAATGTGCATAATTTTACAGAGCATCAAACTCGACGGCCATTACAAGATTTCTCGAAATTAAATGTCAATAATTGATGCTCATATCTATTCCATAAATCAGGGGCAATCATTCGGAAAATGACAAGTTTTTATCGAATACCGTGGACGCGGTCGGTTAAGGGCGACCAGTAGTTAATCCTGAATAGAAAGGTACTGAGCTCAATAAGCGGATAACATTCTTTATGATTTTTAATGGTGATTGAAACCGTGGAAGTGCAGTGAAGTAAAAGTTGTGCTCAATCTAAGTCATAATATAAAAAGCTGTAATTTTTCTACACCTATATTTCATGAATGTAACATCGTGATAACCCTAATTTCACAATGGCACTACTTCTGAGACTTATTTTACGCTTCCTGTGAACCAACACATCTAGGTCATCATTATAACTTTCAGAATTTCTTATAACGAACGAACATCAAGACCAAAGAAGCCAGCAGTAATTTCTAAATTAAAATTGTTAAAATCGATTTTCAGGAGAAATCGACGAGATCGTTCGAGTCCAGGCTATCGAATATGCATGAAATTTAGGGTGGAAAAAATTTACGACCCGAGAGGAGTTGGTTGTAATTTGGGCAGGTGAGGTAAGAGAGCGGAGCTCAATGACAGCCCCGTTCTCAGGAAATGAATGTGCAGATAAATTGCGAATTATGTTCAGAAATAAACGTGTGTTCTAAGAAAAAGTAAAAATTTTACACGGACTATTTCCCATCTAGATAGAAGGCAGAGGAACGACTCTTTTATCGCTGGTACAAAAGTACTGCAGATGTTAAATTTAAATAGGTCTCTGATTCTTATTTAAATAAATAAATTAGACTAAGCGTTAAACTCAGAATTCTGCAATCATACACAAAAAAAAACTTTTCAGGCCCCAGAGGCTCTGAATTCATTTCTGTTGAAATTGGATTAAGATTTTAAAACTACTCCCAGTACGCAAATCATAAACCAAGTAAATCCAGTGCGATTGACTTAAATATATCTAAGATTATTATCAGGAAATTAATCACATTCAAACAAAATTTCAGCGTTACATTCTATCACGCATGTGGGTAATCGCTACACGCCGGAGGAAATACAGGCACACAAGCAGAGGACCAAGAGTGATCTCGCTGCCAACGTTCAATAACGCGTGGTGAATTCTATCTTATCAATCCATGCGTTTTTAATTGCATTTTCAATATCTAAGAACAATTATCGAAACAGCAATCGCTTCATTCGTTGAACCAATAGATCACATAAAAACTACAGTGGGCAACAAAATTAAATCTACTTTTGTTCTTTGTTCAAAACTCGTCCTAAATATTTCATTTATCAGCTGCATAATGATAAAGTACTGTGAAAGAGGATATTAAATGTTCATAACACAATTTAAGAAATACAATGGAATGAATTTCTTTAATGAGAATTTTTTTCCAGAAGATCACTCTGAGATATGATTGAATTGACGAAAGAAATCGCGTACAAGACCGGTCAATATACCATTCAATATAAATATAAAACTTTTCTTATCAGGGTTTCGTTGCACAATATTTACTGTTGATTACGACATCCATGCATTGGTCAACAGAGTTCTAGAATTGAATAGAAAAATGTAAAATAATAAAATAATATAAAGTATACGTGTGCAACATTTAGGAAAATAGAATTAAATAAAAAATAGAACAAAATAACGTAGAATAGGATAGAGAAGAGTGAAAGAGAATGCATTAGAATGAAATAAATTAAAACATACTTGAACAAAATAAAATAGAATTAGATTAGAATAGAGTAAATAACATAGAATAGAAAAGAAAATGGCTCCAGAAACGAGCCGAGGGACGGACCCATTCTCAGGTCAGTACCTCGAGTCCCGCAAGGGACCCCAGTCACTCGCAGGCACCGAATAAACAAAACAAACAAACATCGGCATCTACGGATGCTTTATTCCCAATTCTAGCCTGAAACATATCACCTTGCACATTGATTTTTCAAATGCCTTATAATTAACAGGACGCCATGACGCTTTCCCCCGGTCAAGACCGGTAGCCATTTCAGACACCTGGGTAGAGTCGGGTATTGTGTTTCGAATTTTTCTTTTTTACCCAACGGAGAAAATCGTCACCCAGCGAATAGGCGAAGAAAGATACAGGGTGGCGCATAAGTAACGCATCCTTTTAAAAAATAAATTATAGATAAACTATGTAAGGTATAACGATAGGGTTAATTGCAAGCGATAGAGGAACTCTTGAAGTTTATTTACATGTCGTATCCTGTCTACAGATACCCAGTGTATATTGCGGTAATAAATAAGAGTGCGTTACTTATGCGCCACCCTGTACAAGCAATACCGATCACATTCGTCGTCATAATATTTGACTCACAAACACCAGAACATTCATTTGAAAACAATTGCCTAGTGAAGCGAACGTTTGACAAAAAATTGTGTTGCCATGATTTGATATTTTTCTCTATTATCGCAATGTTTTCCTCGTCATGATAGGCGTACCGAGTTGTGTCAGGTCTTGTTGACAACACTGTTGGATGGGCACAACCAATGAGACCATAAATGCCTTGTATAAACTAACTTGCGTTCTGATAGTGCCAATTAAAGTGAGAGAATAATTATGTTTTTTCTTGTTGTGTGGAAATCCAGGTCATCCCTTACACATTAATATACTGAGAGATTTCCAAATCAGTTATGGTCAAGACGATTTTCGTACAGGTTAAGTGATTTTTGTGTGAGCTATTTTGAATCTCTTATAGTCGCCTTTGGTTTTTGCTTCTAATAATAATATAAAGTGCTTCTCTGCCTCTGCTTCTACTTCTGCTTCTCGTCCGTTCATTTGTTTGAAAATTTCCTTCGTATTCCGGGCCATTCGATTTCGTTCTCAGTTCTCAAGCTGTGCTCGCACCGACTCATAAAAATTCGTGTGTGGAGATTGTGTCCAAAGCTTTGACACGGTGACGTGACGTCGAGACCCCTACTGCGCCGGGCGTGATGTGTATTTTGGATATTCGTTTTGTTAAAAATTAAAGTCACTACAGAGTATTCAACTTTCATGTAGACTCAAAGCGGTTTTAAGTGTATGTTCATACTGATTTTGGCCTATTGTGTTTTGAATACGCTGTGAAGGATCCACCCCAGTGGCATTTAAGGGTACCATCCGGGATTTTGACCTCATTTCGTCCGATACGCTTGAAAATTGGTCAGTATATGTATTTTTTGAAAGTAAATCTTTTTTACTGCTGTCATTTTTTGGATTAAGGCCTTATTTTTTTCTATTTTTTTAAGAAAAATGTGGTTTTTGATACATTTTATGTATATTTCACGACGTATCTCCTCATTGAATTTTGATGCTAGAACAAAACCAAAGACAGTTTTGGAATCCTTGGGACATGTCTAACAAAGTTATAATTTACAATTTGAACATTTTGAAATTTTTTTTTATGATATGCGAAAATTTATAACATCTCAAACCATTTTTTTGGGTTTGGATCCATATAAATTTTTTGGTTTTCTCAAATTTAAACGCAACAAATTATAACTTTGTTAGAAATGCTCCAAGGATTCTAAAACTGTCTTTGGCTTTGTTCTAGCATCAAAACTCACTGAGGAGATATGATTTGAATGGTAGAAATGTATTATTATTCATGAGAGCCCAAAAACAAAATGTACCACTGATTTGCAATATCACTGACAATTTATGTACATGAATACAGTTTCTTTGATCTATTTTTATGCGCGAATAATGTGCAATATTCTCCTTGTTAATTTCAGTGTGACACATGAAATATCGTGCATAAAAACATATAGAAATATATTTTATTTGAGTACTCACCATGTACCTCATTTATATAGGTCCGGGATTTTCAACTTTGTTCCTCCGATTCGCTTGAAAATTGGTCAGTATATGTATTTTTTGAAAGTAAACCTTTTTTACTCATGGCATTTTTTCGATTTAGACCTTATTTTTTTCTACTAAAAATGAGTTGTTTTATACATTATAATGAATGTTTCAAGACGTATCTCCTCATTGAATTTAGATGCTAGAACAAAACCAAAGACAGTTTTAGAATCCTTGGAACATTTTTAACAAAATTATAATAAGTTGCATTCAAATTTGAGAAAACCAAAAAATTTAGATGGATCCAAACCCCAAAATAATGGTTTGAGATGTTATTATAAAGTTTCGCATATCACAAAAACACTATTTCAAAATGTTCCAATTTTAAATAATAACTTTGTTAGAAATGTCCCAAGGATTCTAAAACTGTCTTTGGTTTTGTTCTAGCATCAAAATTCAATGAGTAGTTACGATTTGAATGAATCCTTTTCCGACACAAAAAAGAAACATACTCAATTTTTTATGATTTCGGCCCCCTTTTGGACCCCCTCTGGGGGGTGTTCTGGTGTCCTTAGCGCCATAATATTTCATGGCACAATAACCCATACCTTAAGAATCATTTTTCGACAAAAAAGAAACATACTCAATTTTTTATGATTTTGACCGTAGCGCCATAATATTTCATGGCACAATAACCCATACCATAAGGATCCTTTTTCTACAAAAAAAAAATTTAAGTCATGGGTGCCGCGGCCGGCCGGGGGCCCAATTTGGCCTCGGATGGTACCCTTAAGAGGGACCACCCAGCGATTTTTAAATTTTGATCCGAATAATCAGAAATTTGGCCGGTGTATGTATTTCATGAAGAAAACATTTCACTCGTGTAAAATAATCGTATTTACTCCTGTAAAATAATCATATTTACACGTGTAAAATGGTGGCGGTATAAAACTTTAGGGCACAATAGCCCACCACCTAAGGATTCTTTTTCAACAAAGAAACAAAAATGGTCCATTGGGCCCGAAAGTCCCTGGGTGGTCCCCCTTAAAGGCGCCCCCAGCAAAGGCAGCCCCTCCGTCATGCGTCTCACTGCGAGTGTGGCAAATAAGTCCAAATCTGGTACCAGCAAGATGTCTGACAACTACACTCCGTCCAATCCAAATACGTGATACTTTGATTTGTCTTTCTACAAAATCCCACTCCATTCCACAATCGTCCATGAAGTGCATCTAGCCAGACACGAATGCGTCGATTTTCACTTTAGAACAATGGTTTATTTACTGGCCTTTTTTCAGACAATTGCAGGCCTCATATCAGTGTATTTAGTGTGTACTAAGCCTTACAGGTATCTACTGTGTATAGACACCGCATATTTACACAAAAGTTCGATGCACAAAGCGATCAATCAATAGTGGTCCACATCTTTTTCTCCCATTGACAATTCTTTCTCGAATCTTTCAACTCGTTAATAGCTTCGGAACAAAAAACAAGATTCAGTTCATCTGGCATGAAAGTTCTGAACATTCCCGATTTTTCCCTCAGCGCGCCATGGCTCTGTACTTCAGTGGAAAAACATTCAATATTATCTGGTCACACAGATTCCAGCATTACCAGAAAGGTGCATTTTTGACAATGGTGTAAAATTTAAATACCACAACATGCTAAAAATAACACCGAAATGGCGATTTGAAAACACCTTTTTAGCGGCTACAAAAAATATAGAAATGATTTTAAAAGCATTATCAAAAATCTGATCCAGTACTACATATCAGTCCGTGATGTTGCTTACCACATGAAATCAAAGTTAAGTATTCGTTTGAAATGTTTTAGAAGAGTTACATTTCAGAAAACAAAACTTGAGACACTTGAAGAGCGCTTACTTCTGTAAATTCAATTGGATGATTCTAATTTCTATCAATAACTACTGCTGAGTTTTTGTTTTTTATTGGTTATTTAGACGCGCTGCGAAGAGAGTTTGCAGCAGCACAAAGCAACTGTTTCTCTGATAGTAAAGGATACTGGGCGGCTCACCAGACAGTGCCATTATCACAGTGCCAGCAAATGAATGTTCGAAGCTGAGCAGTATATGAGATGACGCCATTTTTTCGGTGGTGACAACTGTTTCATTGAGGCAGGGTAGCCGATCAGATGACACCATTATTGCTTTAGCGATAATGATTTTTGGAAACTTGGCAGCCTGTATCTGGTGGTGCCAATATTGCGTTCGCGGCACTTGATCATTGGATGCTCGATAGCCACCCTGACAGATCCAATATTGCATAAGTGAGACCTGATCGTTCCCGTCTGGGCAGGTCATGAGACAACTCCAAAATCGCGTTGATCGTTGAAGGCTGGGCAGCCCCTCATACGACGTCATTATTGCGTGAGCAACACTCGGTTGTTCGATGCAGCCGATATTACCTTAGTTAGTTAGAACTATTACATTTGAACGTTTCAAACTGTTCGGAAGCATTGCTGTTGTGCCAATCAGGTTTTTCGGTCGCCTTCGATTTGCGAGGGATTGTGGTGTGGTAAATAAATAGTTTTTAATCTTTTGACACATTCATACTGGGTGCCTGTCACGAGGGTTGGAGATGAGGTGACGTGGCGTTAATCGTTCTGTTTTAGCTGATGGTATGAGTTTTAATTGATAAATTCAAATTTCTGATCAGGCGAGAGGAGCAACAAAAAAATTTCATTCTCGTAAGGCTGTATGATGCCGGAAATGGAATTAAAAACTTTGAATGTTGGATCGTTTATTTGCTCTCGACCACCCTGTGAATAATGTCTTTGTTTTTTCAGTACTCACTTCTATATGTTTCTATCCATTGATTCGCGTTTTGCATTCTGTAGAGCCAGGGCTAGTTTTCATCCCAACTTTTCATTCTTTTATCTCAGTCCAGCTCATACTTTGTTATGATATTCTACCACACTCTCATTTATGTCAAATAAAACTTTGCTTGCCAAGACATGATTCCGAGTGAATGTCGACTTCAGCGGCCTCAGGAGGAAAAATTAACAGTTTCTTTCTGACAAGACAAACAAACATAATCACTCAGTTCGAGCTTTCAGTTTTGTCTAGAACATTTGTCTGCGGTTTTTCTACTCCTCCTTATTATAATGAATGATAGACATACCTTTCCCTGAATGACGACGTACTGTAAATGAGAGCTAACTAACCGCGTATGTTGAGCGTCATTATTTATCAAAACTCCTACGCAAACAGCTCCCTACAACTCTCACTGGTGTAGAAACACCACCACTTGCGTTCCGAATAGAACCAAGTCGTCTCTTGACAGGCTAGTTGTACCCATATCCTCATCTCACTCTACCACCATGTTTCAACTACATCCGTCACCTTAGACAAAATGAACATATTTGCTCGCAAACGTTTATGAATGTTGTCTCATTCTATCATCTTTGCTGTAGTGAATCACAAAAAATCAAATTAAAGCAAAGGCGATAGAAATGAAAACTAACATTCTTTGAAAATTAAAATACTTAGCCCCTTGTACTCAGTAACATCCCATTCATTTCCATGGATTCAGCTGTACACTAAATGAAATATTTGCACGACTATAGAGTTTGAGTTAAGATATAGAAATAATGTTTAGTTTGAATGCACAACGATCATGATATAAGCTCGAGATTATAAAATACGGAGGTAAAGTTCATCCCTTTACATTTAGGTACTAAAACAAAGCGTGGAGAAATTGAAACTTTGAACGAGTTATCTGAACCACTGCAAGGGTCTCGTATAGCTAACTGACATGGTAATGTATATGGACGGCTCGTCGTGTAAGAAATATCAGTGTTGGTTGTGTAGAGTTAAACACCAACATACCATTATAGGCAGTAATTCCACTTATACACATCCATACAACGATCACTTAGGCACTCGTCCAAATATTCTTTCTATGATGTAATTATAAAATTATTTCTCTTTGACCCGTGCTCGGTAAATTGGGTCAAACTAATGAAGATTAGGAATAACATGTTCAAGTAACCCATTTTCATGTTCCGATAACAAACGTTTGCTAGTAAATATGTAAATTTTAGCTTTGGCTCTCCTTTCTACTCTTCTCGTGAGATTTTCCAGAAATCAACCAATTAGTTCCAACATTCATCACTTAAAACAATATCAATCTCTCTATATATGTATATCTATATATACATATACCTCACCATCTCACTATCAACACCCCCACACCTTTCACTAATGCGGCCACTTACTCCACCTTCTCTATATAGCTCCTCACGACAGCAAACACTCACCCCACTACCTCCCCTCACTAGCGTAAACTTGTGTTTAGTTTACAAGTTTCCCTCACCCACGGACCACTTACTCGATTTTCTTCATAATCGCCAAATCTCTTTCACTTTTGCTTTAAAATTTAATTTTCTTTGCAATTTGGACCACCAACTCGACATTTTTTCTCAGTTAAACTATCTCGCAATTAATCCCATTGGTACAAACTATACGAGGCAATTTCTCTCTTCATTATACATTCTCTGTAAACTGCCATCATGCCACTCTACCTCTCCTAACATAACAGATAAGGCTTACCTCTCCTAACATAACAGTCACTACTACCTTAACATTCCCCCTCTACACAAATTTGCTCAGTTCGCTACCTCCCCTAACCACAACATGCATTACTCAGATACCTTCTATTAACACCACTACCGCTTACTCACCTGCTCTCTCACCACCATACCCACATTACAACATCTTCCCTCAACCATCCGACTATTCCAGTAGGCAACACCTCGCTTTAATTACCGGTAGCAGGAGAACGGGGCGGCGATTTTGCAGCATCATCTTAAGGTGATTCATTTTTCAATTCGCCGTAATGAGGAGCTTAATTAGAGATGTTATCTTTGTGGCTGGCATCATCAGGTGCGCCCGCTACAACGGCGGGCTACTGGCTCTGTCAACGCACTCCTGCACCACCGACACAGCCTTGTGCACACGCCGACACCAACATAAAGAGGTGCGCGTGAAAGGATGAGGATGGTTACCAACGCCAGGATAGAGAAGTGGTGAGCGTCAAATGAACGGGATGGTTGCCTGATTTAAGGTGGTTGAGTGGTGATGGTTGAGCACAAAAATCTGAGAATTGTTAGCTGTCACGAGGGTAAAGAAGGGACGATTACCATGAAAATAAGATGGTTGAATGATAGCAGCATAAAGGAATGATGAGAAACAAAATAAGGAGATAGTCAGTCGACACGCGACCCAGCTGCCATTCTTGTGAAAGGTGAGTACCGTAAACAGTAAATTTTATAACTGCGATGACACAAAGTCCTTAATTTTTAGTGATGCGCAAATTTTAGTCCTTCAGTATCAAAATTCAGCGAAATATTTTACTTAACTTTTAAGAATCACGTTAGCGGTGATGCATTCGACCATGTATTATTTTCAAGAAATCAAGTTAGATTTGAAATAAGCCGTTACATCTTATACAAAATCGTCAGGTCGTAGAAACACTGACTATTTGATAAATGCTGTTATGGTGAACGGGATAGAGCGAAAATACATAACTGCAAAGAGGCGTCATCTAAATAAACCGACAACTTCAACCTATTGTCTTTGGAAAGTTACAGAAAGAATGTTTCAAAGTGCCAAAATATTTCAAAATTCATAATTACCTTTCTAAGTGATGTTACTCACCTAGTTATACACCGGTCAGGCTTTCTCTTATCTCGGACATGCGGGATTTAATGCTTAAAAAAATTTTCATCAAGAAATTATGAGATTACGATATATTTTTGTTGTGATTATGGGTCTGAAAAAAGGCCCACGTACATAATAGGTCTGAAAATTAGGCCCACGTACTTTCATTCGATGGTTAATTTCAAGCTTTGAATTGGTGTGCCACATTTCTAAATTTCAAAATTAAGTTTTTCTCGATTGCTTGGCGTTCGACAGAAATTTAAACTTGAGAAACGATTTATGTCTTAAAGAAATAAGTAACCAGAATTAAAATATACTTTCAATTTTTCCGATGAAAACGTGTCTCTGTCTGCACGATACTACTCAGAAAACAATTGTGTAGCAAAACCCAAATCAATCCAAAGTTAAAGAAAACGAGAAAAATAAAGACCACAAGTTCATGCGTTGGTATGTAAAACAATAATAAATAATCATTTGGAATGCTTTCTGGAAAAAAAATTTTGCTCACATTAATCTTTTCAAGTAATTTAGGGATACGCTCAGAAAGATTTACGCGGTTTAAATGTGTTGAGCATGGTTTCATGGACAACAATACATTCCCAGACCTAAGAATCAAACACACTACCGTCAGTAGTAACACTCACGGAGGAGCACCACAAATGCATTCTCACCAACAGCGACACCTCACTGATAGAGCTGATCAGATAGTTTTTAAAATGTTCGCCTAAGGGTAGATAAAAATATATGCGTACTTTCTGACCCAGTTCTCAAATTTTCATAAAGATGGCGTTATTCTTGCATTAGTAAATAGAGCTAATTTTACAAAATAACATTCGTAGAAGTGCTTCCAGTATTGTGGGTTATATCTGCCTTACATGAAGGTGTGAGTAATGGAATCTGTGCTAAATTGGAAATACCTTGATTGCCTGCGTGACTCAATTCAGGGCTTACAAGATCGTAAATTGGCTTAATTAAGAATTATTGGTTGTTCCTAAAAAAGAGAGGTTAAATTACGATTAGGAAACAATTAGAGCTACGTAATGTGAGGGAAGCTCCTGTGAAATTTAATTGAACTGTGAGGAAAATTGTCACCCGAGTCCAATGGCGGAGCACGAATGATGAGAAGTTTATTGAATGGAAACTTGAAGCATGTGCATTTGAATATGTGTACATGACCACTTCAATTGAGTCGTCGAAAGCCAATATAGTCATTACGTGACTGCACTATTTGAGTATGCATACAACAAGATGTATTATGGATAAATTGTTCTCAATTGGTCTCAATGACGACACTATGTCGGAAATAAAGCTCGAGTCATCAGTTCTTGTAATTTTTATGTTTGATTGAATTTTCATTGTAGAATTTTTCGACGCTGCTTCTTCATAGGTCGTTCGATCCTTCCAACGTCACGCTGCTCCATGGAGAGTGCACTTAGTTACAGTGCGTGTAGAGACGGAAGATGTTCATGGGCAGTGATGCACGATCTCGTATGGCGGCGTAGCCAAAAGTTAATTGTCGTGCTTCTTTCTAACTCAAAAACATTGATATTTAAGCCCGAATTGAGATTGGTTTTTGGCATGTTACGAAATTTCTTCCTTCGCCCGCGATATCTGTCCAACTAATCATCAGTTTCTTCTTGTTTTTTTGTGAAATCATTTCATTCTCGAATCAGAATGAAGAATCTACTGATTTTTTACTTTGTTTTCTGAGAGCAAAGTTTTCCACTGATGTAAACTGAGGAAATAAATAAAATCAGATGAAAGTATTTATATGGAAAAAAACGAACGAGGAAATATTCATCAGCGTAATCTTATCAAAAGCATTGCACACGCGTACGTGGAAATGCTTTGTCTTGAAGATAAACGACCCATTTGTGATTGGTTTGCGCTGAACGCATTTTTGCCACAGCCCTGTGAAGTCTTTGCCAGTAGTTCAGAGAATTTATGGCGAAAGTTTACGCTAATAAATCAATACTTAATCATGAAAGGAGGAAAGCCTACCACAACTTGGGTTATAAAATTAAACATGGAGGCAGAGAGCCCATTTAGCAAAAATGTTAAGTGTATCTCAGCAGGGGAGTTTTATAACCATCAATTTTTCAAATATTGTAATAGCGCGCTGAGCTCAAGTTTAGATGAAAAAATTACGGCACTTTAACTGAGCAGGCTGGAAGCATTCACATCAATTTTCGAATACAATGTGATCATTTTCTGGCTTATTATTGTTCATGCGAATTTGGTGATTGAAACACCGCGCAAAGTTCTATAAAGATTCCCAAGCTAGACTGTAGTCACATGCAGCCTGATTTGCAGACACTCGAAATGATTTGCAACTCTTGGTGTTTCGATCACAGTTTAGGAGGTATTACATTCAGTCTCGTGAGCTAAGAATTATTTCGCTATTTTGTAGCGCAAAGTTAGTTCTTGATTTACGCTGTGTGATATATAAACGAAAGAACTACTTCACTAATAAGGCTGACCGTCCTATGCATATAGGTGGATCGTCGATACTAAACATTGCGTTTCCAAATCATATTTTCAAATGTAAATTTGCCTGAGACCAAGCCATGCACACAGTTTTAAGAGTCGAAAATCGTCTTCAATAGTTTGCGCTTGGGTTAAACTAGGGTTAATTTCATTCTAGATACCAAATTCCATTTGAATATTTATTATTGATTATGATTATTATCATCTCTAAATTCCCATTGCTGAACGGAGGAGGACTGAGGATTATTTTTCTACGATGAATAGAGGCTTTCAAGCTTTTCATTTCATGCTGAAGAGGAAGATGAAGAAAGGTATAGGGGATGAACTATTCAAAATGTAAAATTTTTTGTTTCTTTAATTTCCTGGATTTCTGAATCATTGAACACACAGACCATCAACATTTTGACCAGAGTCATTTCATTCATGCTTAAATCTCATTTGAAACTTTTAACATCCTTCTATGTCCCTCATCAGGGATTAAAACACAAAGTTAGTTCCCTATATTCAGTGCAGTGTGTTGACAGACTCCAGCGCGATGTCAATTCCAACGAAAGTCTTTCGCAGTTCATCTTTGTCATTAGTTACCAAGCAAAATATAAGTGAAAGTGAGAGAGTATATAACTGAAATTGGACATTTGAACGCACAAATTTTTATTTAGCAGACATATGAAACAAAACTTTTAATTGACAATTTGAAGTTGGTTTACTTGGTACGCAAACTTCTATTTATTTACATTAGGTTACATTTTATGAGCCTATCTACCAAACCCAGGATGTTATAAGCTTATTTATATTGCTTTCACTATCTGTTTTTTGACTGAAAATGATGGTTGATCACGATATAAAGACCGTATACGATGAAATCCCTAAATCGGGTGACCCCCTACGACAGTAGCAGTCGTTGAAGCGTTGTCACTGGTCTGCTGCGACTGAAGGAGCGAAATTGTGGAAACTAAATGTTGACTTCAGTCACTGTCAAGGACACTACGCGTGAAATGCTCCCCTGAACCCAAGCAAAACGCTGCATTTATAGACAAATGAAAATGCGAATCCCAGCGGAGCAGCCCTCCTACTGAGTCTTGTGTGTATTTTACTTTTCACTTCCTAATAGATCTGTGTTTTGTAACCCACATTGCAGTAACTCTGCCTGTATCAAACCCTTTAGAGTTTACCTGGTTCAATTCGGTCATCTTTTTAGTTACATGTCCTGATTAAATGGAGGTGTTTGAAAAAGCTTGTCCTTGCTCCAAAAAATTAGCTCATCATCTAGAGCAGCCTCTTACTGCGGCAATATACGGACCGAAACGCCGTCAAGTGTTGATTTGCGATAAACACACACACACATATATAAAGTATGGATACCGCAATAAAGGAATATAAATAGCTGGAGCATAATGTTGATATACCGGACGTATCTCAGAAACAAGTGCTATCAGTAAATATCATTAAATTTCGTAAAACCAACAAACGTTTAGAATCCGTATATATCTTAAAATGGCTAAATTTGTCGATTTACCTGATGATAGTGTAGATGTCATCGTTCAAGTTAGAAGTGATGAAAACAATATCAACGAAAATATTCCGCAGTCCAAGTCTTTCAGACAGAGCAGGACTGGGAAACATTTTGAACGATGCCATTTGAGCCTGAGTCCATGAAACTTCAGGTGAACAAAAGGACATTAATATATTCAGAGGGATCTAAAGCTTCACCAACTTTTTCCTTGTATCGGGTACTCATTTTATTAAGTAGTACTGATAAATTCTGACTCTCCACGCTTGTTTTATCTTTATGCTTGTGTATTTGCTCCTTTAAAACTCAGTTTTCTTCCGAAAGCTCTTACGTTCTGAACGCGATCACTCAATCGAGTGTTGTAGACGAACCCTGAAATATATTCCTGAAATAGGTTTCTAAAAGTTTATAGACATCAAATATTTCTCACCAATCATAGGCACCCAACTTATGAACTTATGAGCACAATCTTGGAGATTAGAGCATGTTCGCAGTTTGAGAAATTTGTGAACTGTGGACACTGTTTGACACTACTGCTGAAATTAGCGTGGATGTTATGTACGGTAAATGTCTGTTTCAACATGCACCCTGTGGCCGTTAAGGGTGTGTTGACTCACCATGACTGGTGGCGTGTAAGCAAGTATGAAATGTGAGAGGATTAGCGTACGTAGGAAAAAGTTGTAGTTTAAAACCGAGAAAATATCTCAGAAGATCATACATTTCTTTAATTCCTCCTCCGTCATGGAAGGACTTGACCATCGCACACGTATGTAAGCTTACCCCGTAGTTTAGAATTTCACCAGCAGCCCTTCACAATTTTCAAATTTAACTGATATCAGTAGGATCAAATCTTACTTAACAGTGCGATGAAATCGCTCTCGATCTCTTAATTCTCACAGCGAACGAACACCATTTCATTCTTTTGACTCATATTACTCCTTGACTCTCAACTCACAGGCGATTAAAAAACGTAATGAATCAACTCTGCTGGTTTATCAATGAGAAAAAAGAAAGTAGGCGAAGTTTCTTATAATTTTTCTCGCTTTGCTGAGCCTGGAGGAAAAAACTGCAGATCGCGACCTTCGCTCCGTGCTGGCTCAAGTTTTAGCAAATATCATGTAACATTTCTGCTGAAAAAGCACTTTTGAAATACCAAGTACTGTTTATGCTCAAATTTTCCTTCAGAAAAAATTATAATAGCGCGAAGCTTGGCTAAATCGACCTAGAAGACCTTGCACTGCCAGCTGTCCTGCTGCAAGAGCTTGAGGCGTGTGAAGATGCAGCTGTGGTTCGCTCGCCGCAGCGATGGCAAGTGGTCACGGATTAACGACACACTTTGCATCATTGCAATTTTGGATGCAATTAATGCACGTTATTGCTCCGCTCGCTGCTCAGTGCAACGGTTATCGCAAAGCAACGGATTTGAGTTAACTGATTAGTGTGAAATTTCACAGGAGTAAAATTGTATAGTTGCTGAAAATTCGATGCTGTTATAATTTGTCAAGGTTTAAATTCGGAGTCAACTGGTGTTATTTTGTGTCAGAATTTTAGATCGAGCATTCATGTCGAAATCATTTCTATTACTGGTTGAAACTTTTCATGCAATGCCTCTGGTCCAAGGCAGTTTCTGCGTGTTTCAGATAATTGCAGCTGCTGCGTTGCAAAGTTTTCGTGTAATTTGGTTGCTTTGGTTGACGCGGTGGACATCATGGCACTATCGGAACAAAGTGAAAGGATGTTGCGTTGGACCTCCTTGTAAATATATTGCCGCCCATTCCGTAAAAATATTATGAAGTCTAATTGACATGAGAAGTACGTATTTCTAATACTAAATACGACACAATTCCAACAAAATCAAAGTATGGAGCTCGCTAAGAAATAATTAATTTGTGAAAACATTAAATAAATAATTGGGAAAAGTATGAATGACATTTCAACCGCAAAAAAGTTAATGAGCAGAATCTAGCCGCTAATTTTTCTCTTATGATATTTCAGGGACTGCTCATATAAGATTTTCAGCCGAATAATTTTCCGTCCTACGGTGAAGTTTTTCTCATTGAAAACAAATTATTTCAAATGGAAAATATCATTTCTCGCATGCTTATAATGAAACAAAACATCAAGACTCGGTTGATCCAACATCTGGCTGCGGAGGCCCGCAAGAGAGCGTCTGCTGGAAACCGTTGTCGTTTGGGCGGCTGGAATGGCTGCAATTTTCTGTAATTATCGATTCTCGCTGAACTGAGGAGCTTGTAATTATCGACAAATTCAACACAATTCGATTGGGAAGAGAGTTGGGAAAAGTGCTAAAAATGATCATTGGATCACCAGTTCTGCCTGGAAACTAGAGTAGTCATTTTGAAATGAGGCTGAGTCTCCAGACGATATATATTTAACTCTAACGGGATACTTACACCACGTCTTCAATTTACCCTTAAACTGAAATTACTACCGTTACTTCAGGCTTTTTAGTTCAAAGCGAAAAATTATTTTGAAGGTTTCGTGAAATTTCATTACTTTGATTTTGGAAGAAATTGAGCGTGCGTTTTCAACTTGTTTAATTATTTTCTCCTGATCTCATTTTTTCTCACAAATAATGCGCGCTTGTTTTTTTGACAACAAATAGTTCGTGAATGGGTACCATTTTTCCAGCTAAATTTTGTCGTAAGATATTGTACATTTGCCTGTTCACGTAACTGCACCTGGTTCAGCAGGCTAGATTCCTCAGGTCTGCAGTTTTGAACTTCGGGGAAATCGAGAAGAAGCGCGCGCGATGAGTGGGCACCCACTTTCGCTACAAATAAAGGGCTGCCGAGGGAGGCTCGATGAGTTCACGGCTCTTGGAACCTCATTCCAAAAGAGGCCATTAACAGGACCCAAAAAACATCATTACTTTGACAGCGATAAAAGAAGCTCTCGACGGGGCTAACGAGCTACGACAAATGATCTCCAAATGGTGCACAATAGACTACATCGGGGACACCTCGACACGACGGCCAATGAGACTACAATTACGGCCAGGTCTGGGCCCCGCCACCCGGTCGAGGCGCCGATCCAGATCAGGTTACCCGGTGGATCGTAATGTCATCGCATGGGCTCGCTTGCGACATTTGCCGACGATGTTCTGCGGTAATGATTGCGGTTTGCTATAATACGAGGTGTTCAAAGAACTGCCAGTTGCGTCAAAGGGGTGAAAATTGTGGCTTTGGACCACTGCCGGCAAATTTACCTTTCCTTACGACCAATTTAAAGTCCATGATTACAAGCAGACGCTGGTTAAGTATTTTTCTCATTTTTTTCGTACGGTTGCAGCGGCTTAGTTACGCCTGATTCTTTCCCCATTCGGACGGGCTTTTCTCTTTAGCAAGAGTTAAGTATTTTTGTCGCAAGCTTGAGTAATGATGGCCCATGAGAGATGATCTCTTTTAATCCTGATCCTGATGATCTCGCCACACAACCAGAAGTAAGTTCTAGTCATTATAAATATGATTTACCCGATCTTACTTGAAGTGGAGTTCCTCGTCTCAAGGTAGTTCGAAATTATTTAAAATCAGCAGCTACTTCTAAAGTCCTAACAATCGACGAGTCCAGAAAGCGTTTAAAATAGGATTTATTCTCCCAATTAGTTGCATTCGGGTTTTTACCATTTGATTTCATTCGAGAAATGTTTTTATACACGTAACAATCTAGAGAAAAACTCTAAAATTACTAAAATTATTTTGTCAAGTTCTGAATTTCCTGGGGAATGATGGTGCTTCTACAAATTACTAAACTGACACCCATGCGCATATTATATCATTTATGATTTCCAATTTTTTTCATCGCTTAGTTTGTCATTCTTCAAAGTTTAATTCTGTTCAAAGTAAGCAACAGCTGTTCCGTAAGCCTCACTGTACTCACAGATATTGTGATAAGAGGGGGTATAATCATTGTTCCAGAGACAATCCCAAATGTTTGAGCTCTTACTTCTTATTGCCAGCGCTTGTTTTGGCTGTGAAGTTCCTTTCATTGCCTTTGAACACTTCAGTTGCAAAGAAAAATACACGCTTGCCAAAAAATTCAACATTTTACTCTGATGCATTGATGTGCGAGGAATTAAATCCTTATTAACCTGAGATAACAAGTAAGATGAGCAAGTTTTACTTGATCAAAATCTATGCTTCCGACGAACAATTTAGTCTAAGTGAAAAACTCCTCATATTCGTATTTGCATGAATTCAAGGGAGATGAACTGCAGAGAATAGTCGCACGTTTTTCAATGTATGGTATGGTAATTTAATAGAGAATATTGTGAAACTTTCCTGCCTAATAAGTACAATCAATGTTTCTAGGAGTCATTCCAAATGTCTTAACGTGAATGCTAAGTATGTTTGTATTCTTGAAATCATCAACATGCGCTACTACTGTAAATGATAACGATTCTCGAAAAAATCAAAAAAGGATTTTACTCAATTCAAAAATTGCGTATACGTTCAATAATGCATATGGGGATGAATACACCATATGATTCTCTAGTTTCAAATTGAGTAGTATAGCTTTTAACTTAACTTGTACAGTGAAGATAGAAGTACTATCATCATCATCAGTATGTAGATATATACAAAATCCATCCGAGCGACAACGGCGAAAATAATTACAAAGATCCATTATGAACAGTTTCACTTCATATTAGTTTCACCAAAGTAACAGCACGCTTTAGATCGACTTCAAAAAACACATCCAGATCTATAACATTGTGTGTTCCTAAATTTGTCTCTTTTTTAAACACATATTGCCTGCTTTTACAGAGAAGAGAAAGAGCGGGAGATCTGTTCACAGGTCTGTTCTAACAAAATGTCCAACACAGGTCTATTAAAACAAAATTTTTATTTTGTTGCATCATAGATGTTTTGATCACCTATGTCAAATGTGACATCCTTTAATTTTATCATGTCATTCATGGTGATCGTAGTTAAGAAATGTTCACGGATACCACAAATATAGCAGTAATGGTGTATTTTGGTTATTGCAGAGTGATCCCAGTCAAGAAATATTATGGTTATTGCTGTAATCTTAGTTCGGAAATATGGCAATTTCAGTGATTTTTATTGCAAAGTATTATGCTTGCTCTAACTCACTATGCAGTTGTTGCGCTCCATCTTTTCTCCTCTTAACACGTTCTTTAGTTCTCATTACTTGCAGTACACAAGCCATTATGAAAGTATTTTTTACTGTTCTCTCGACTTAGCACAGACTCTAGAAGCACTTAGCAATTTATTTCGTTCTCACCTGCAGCAAAGCGAGCGTTTGCGAGAGGCGAGCACACTCAATTTTACTCGGGCCGGATCATTATTTTGTTAGGAGAGAACACAATGAAAGTCTCGCGTGGAGTTGCAGCAACTCATTTACCAAGGGCTAAGGAGGCTGAAACACCGCGTGTAATGCTCATCTCTAACAAATTACTCAGTAATGACGCGCGCATTTCTCTCCTCTGCCGCCAAATGGACTTCGATGTACGATAATTACGGTCAACTTGGCCAGATCTCCTGGACTTCCGAGAGAAGGTGCGACGAGATGGAGCCTCCTCATTTGTTTCTTTTTGAGGCTCACTTTGCACTGAGTTCTACCTCTTAACTAGATCGCTTCCTTTTCTAACGCAATGTAAAGACTTATATCACCTCACTTATTGGTTATACGGCGTGCTGTGCGATTCGCCCTACCTCTTAACTATATTTGCGATGTTTTCAATCTAGCCAGTTGGCTAGATTTTACGAATATCGACGCTCGAGTGAAGAAGTGAGAGGCGTCGTCGTTTGATGATTTAAAAATATGTTTGTTTGTGGCGTGTTTAGAGAGGTAATTAGAGTTGCAAACATCAGTTACTTTTTTCGAGTTGGTTGGAAAAATGATGTACTTTGCACATGTTTTAGACTTATATGAATATTTCACATTGAATAAATCGCCTGTGCAAGCACGGCGTAAAGGGAACGACATAAGACAATAACTTAATTTACATGGAGGATATTTCATTGTAATTTATTCAATTAATCTTATTGCAATTTTAGCGAAGAGGAAACGCTTAATACAAACGTGCTACTTTATGGTAACAGTAAGCGCATACGATGCCCTCAAGGATAAAGAAACTGAAATAAATTTTTTCATTAAATTCTCAAACGAGCATTTCAAAAAGTCATACGCACACATACATATATACAGAAATAAGCGAGCACTAGTCAGGAAGAAAAATGCTTACTGTCTGAAAGATTTTCAAAAATTGAACTCAAATAACGCCTACATAAATGATTTTCGAGGAATGAGAAAAGATTGGCGAGCATAGCTAATAAAAATATCACACAACACCCTCTTCAAAAACAAAAACAAATGGTTAAGACAAACAAACATTCATACACATCCGTAATACAACGCAGAAGAATAAACGAAAACAAATCTTAGAATCCTGACTTTGATTGTTTTGTTTTATTATTTCCCTGTTATTCTTAACATAATATGATGCTTGGAGCCCAGAGTGACGCTGTGTAGGGAGCCTCTCAGCTGCTTGTGGCGCTATAGTATTGCTCTCAGCTGCTTGTAGCGCTATAGTATTGCTTTCAGCTGCTTGTAGCGCTATAGTATTGCTTTCAGCTGCTTGTGGCGCTATAGTATTGCTCTCCGCTGCTTGTAGCGCTATAGTATTGCTCTCAGCTGTTTGTAGCGCTGTAGTATTGCTCTCAGCTGCTTGTAGCGCTATAGTATTGCTTTCAGCTGTTTGTAGCGCTATAGTATTGCTCTCCGCTGCTTGTAGCGCTATAGTATTGCTCTCAGCTGTTT